>JAIUZE010001337.1:0-54125 GCA_022085475.1 Heliosperma pusillum | reverse complement strand
ATATATATATATATATATATATATATATATATATAGAATTGGGATCCGGTGAGAACCACAAAGATAATGAGAACCGTGAGAACTCCGCCTTACAAAATTTATTTTTTAAAACTAACGAAATATTTGGATTCGGCGTAGAATATTATGGCTAGATAACATATGTCTTAGCCGAAAATTAATAAGCTACTGACGAAAATCGAGTCGAAATAGATTTTACTCTTTTTAATGCACATAGTACTCAGTTTCATGTATCTAACAATTTTCATGCACCTAGTACTCGTTTTCATGCACCTAGAGCTAATTATTTTCATGCACATAGTAATTATTTTCATGCATGTAACAATTTTCATGCACCTAGTGCTCGTTTTCATGCATTTAGAGTAGTTTTAGTTTGCCTAATTAAATATTTTTACACTAAGTACATATTTTTTAATATAATCAATAAATTTGGTTTACGTACTGCAAATATTTTGATTGAACAAACTAAACTAATTGTAAATGATCCATCAAAACTTTCGAAACAAGATTTTGTGGAGATTTAGTGAGAGTTCTCATGGTTCTCATTATGTTAGTGGTTCTCACCGGATCCTGACCCTATATAGGGTCAGGATCCGGTGAGAACCACTAACATAATGAGAACCGTGAGACCCTTACTAAATCTCCACCAAATCTTGTTTCGAAAATTTTGTTGGATCATTTACCTTTAGTTTAGTTTATTCAAGCAAAATACTTGGAGTAACTAAACAAAATTTATTGATTATATTAAAAAATATGTACTTAATGTACATAAATTCAATTTGAACACTAAAATTATTCTAAATGCGTGAAAACGAGCACTAGGTGCACGAAAATTTCTACATGCATGAAAACAGTTACTAGGTGCATGAAAATAACGGACTCTAGATGCATTAAAATGAGCACCAGGTGCATTAAAATTGTTAGATGCATGAAACTGACTACTAGGTGCATGAAAACGAATAAATCGTATTTCACCTCAATTTCCGTCAGTAAATTATATTTTTTTGACCAAGATGTATGTTATATAGCCATAAAATTCTACGCCGAACCCAAAAATGTCCTTATATTTTTAAAATAAATTTCGTAAGGCGGAGTTCTCACGGTTCTCATTATCTTAGTGGTTCTCACCGGATCCTAATTCTATATATATATATATATATATATATATATTATGTATATATAGATTTATATATATATATAAGATATTATGTATGATATATTATATATATATATATATATATTTGAGTTGCCTTTGTTGTTCCTGAAGGTTAGTCTAAAAAGAGGTTTGGTAAACGACTGAAACTGCCATCATGCTGCCGAAAATCACATAATAATCACATTATTTGCATGTAGCATATTGGTTGACTAAACTGACGCAAAACGGGCTACCCCCCTAAAAAAAGAATTTTTAAAGGAAATGCTTAAGTGTTTGAAATGACCAGACAAGTGTAAGTGTTTAAAATGACCAGACATGTGTAAGTGTTTGAAAGAGTGAAATGATTCCCCTTAAGAAAATGAAAGACGATGAATAAGCGTGCTCATTTGGCAGCCATGTTGTCTTCCGTCTTGAAAAGCGTACTCGACAAGGATTATGAAATCCTAGACGAAGTTAGTTAGGAAACTGATGAGATTTTTCTTTATTATTCTTATCGAATTTCACACAGATGTCCTTCTATCTACATTTAAAATAATGACGGGTTGAATCCTGTGAAGGATTGCCTATGTATTCATTAAAAAATGAAATCAAACCCTGTGCGTAGTTCAAAAATATAAAATAATAATTGTTTAAAGCAAGAGCTTGTAATGAACTTAGAAATTCAGTTTATTTGCTGACATGAGGATACTAATCCTCAGACTGCCTTGGCATATATTGCAGACTCTTGTCGAGAATGGGCCACTAGATGGGCGCAGAGAAACGTGTGAAATGTCAAAATGCAAGAGCATAGCGACATTAATTTAGGTTGGCCAGGGGCCGGTATTATTTCGTGTCGCATGAGCGGTACGTGGGGTACGCGAGGCGTATTGTTTTTTTGCCTGAGAATTTGAAGGAGTCTTGCCTCTTTACAGTAACAAGCTCAGCGAATTACGCAAAACTAATATTTTAGAAGCAAAATACTTTTGTTACCGTATAACTTTAGTGTACATCCATCAAATTCTTAGATGCTAAACCAGGGTGATAAAAATGGAATGGAGTGGAAGGTTCTAATGGTGTTAGAAGACACTGGATATTTGTGTATCTCTCTCACTCACCTAAATGAATGAAGGGATCTTCCCAAAGGGTATGGACACATGATAACCGCGAATTGATTCCTCTGAAATATGTGAAAAGATGACTATTTGAGAGATTTTATTTTGTTTGTAATTTTTGACTGGAGATATTTTTTTTTATTTGAAGTCGTCGTTGGACTGTTTTTTGATTTGATAGGGGTCGTTGGACTATTTTTGATTTGATAGTCGTTGTTCGGCTGATTTTGGATTTGAAGTCGTTGGACTGTTTTTGATTTGATAGTCGTTGTTGGACTGTTTCTGATTTGAAGTCGTCCTTGGACAGTCTTTTTATTTGATAGTCGTCGTTGGACTATTTTTGATTTGAAGTCGTTGGACTGTTTTTTTATTTGAAGTCGTCGGACTGTTTTTTTTTATTTGAAGTTGTTGGATTGTTTTTTGATAGTTTTAGGCATGATTGTACTAAAAATTTGATTTGACCCTCGGGTGAGCTAGTTTTTTAGCCCCCATGGAAAGGGTATTGAGTCGTTTAGCATAGAATGCAATTTGTCTTTGCTTGGTAGTCATATAGGAATTGACGAATGAGGTGGAAAAATGGAGTCTCCAAACCTAGAGGTCACGTAGAAACACAGCGATCAAGGAATTTTCACACAACAAGATATGGAAAAGGTGGTAAAGGCACACCCTTGTTAAGGCTTATTCTAAGCGGTCGAGTGATCTACACTACAGAGATACGACTTAATGTATTTTGAGTCTATTCCACTAGTTAAGGGTAAAAAGTATAACAAGTGAGTAATAAAAAGTACATTTGCTCTTTTTTTTCTTTTCTGTTTTTGGCAACTCTATTTGGGTTTTGCTTTGGTTGATGAACACTTGCTTTACTAGTTTTTGGCATCTTGGAAACTGAGGTAACCAAAGACGGATCAAAACACGATCGACCATTCTAGCATACTTACTCAAAAGGACTCGACTTGTGAAGTGGGAGTGTGCCACTGTGTCGAAGTGAGTTTTGAAAATGACTAGTTTTGAAATGTTTGTCCTAGACAACTGTAGTGTGGTTGTAGGAGTGTTGAATCGAAGTGGAAAATGACTCAATTTGTGAAGTGGGTGTGTGCAACTGTGTTTAAGTGAGTTTTGAAAATGACAAGATTTGAAATGTTTGTCCTAAACAACCGTAGTGTGGTAGTAGGAGTGTTGACTCGAAGGGGAGAATGACTCGACTTTTGAAGTAGGTGTGTGCCACTGTGCTAAGTGGGTTTTGAAAATGACTAGTTTTGAAATGTCTGTCCAATACAACCGTAGTGTGGTTGCAGGAGTGATGACTCGAATTGGAGAATGACTCGACTTGTGAAGTGGGTGTGTGCCACTATGCTAAGTGAGTTTTGAAAATGACAGGTTTTGAAATGTTTGTCCCAGACAACCGTAGTGTGGTTGTAGAAGTGATGACTCGAAGATGATTTTGACTGAATGTTTGGGCAGAGTTTCGACTCATTTTTCGCTACTTTAGGTCACCTTTGAAAATTTTTTTCCGTTTTGAAAAGGATTTTGTTTTGAAAAGTTTTTTCATGGTTTTATTTACAAAATGGTGATCACGTATAGGTTATACACATTTATACATGCATTATAACGGTATGCTGAGTGCATTTACAATGGTTTTGGCTTAAAGGGTGGGTTGCCATACCAAGCAATCAAACCTAAGGTCTGTGGAGAGGTCCGCGCCAAACATTAGTAAGGTCAGTTCCAAGTACATTTCGTCGAGTGGTGAAAGCTCTTGATACTAACATGAGTATGTACCGCGGTATGGTCAACGTCAATCGTTATCCATCCTTAGGCCTAGATAAGAATTTGGACCATCCGGACAAGACGATTGGTCGGAAATGGGTTGGGTTGAGCCTATAAAGGTCGAATAAAACAACCTAAGAAGGCCGAGTAGTGAAATCCGATAATTGTCTCGTACAAACTATTCCCTATCCTTGTTCAAGTTTCACCCTGGGTAACACGTAAGTGTATAATCCCCAACAGAGTCGCCAAACTGTGATACACGGATTCTGGATCCTTACCGAACTGTGGTACACGGGGAACCACGGAGGCGCGCACACGGGATAGAAATGAGGGACAAGCGTAGTGATACGTATTTGTCGAGTCGCGACCAATTTTTATGGGAACTTGGAACCGCTCAAATACTTTATGCCATGTCAAGACACAAACTAATGACATGAACACTAAGAACTCGTTACCCTTAGCATTCTATGTATAGAATGACTCTCGTGGATGCCAATGAACACGGATGTTCACAGAGATCTGGAGTAAGGGATGAGCGTACTTATTAAGAAGTTCTTTAATCAAACACCTAATCCCGCCGGCCTCGATAGTGGCCTCTACTAATGATTAGGGAAATCGTTCGTACTAGATATGTGATCGGTTGTATGCATGCAATGCAACATCCACAATTTAATCCTAGCATATGAATTAGACTATGTCGGTGAACATGTAATTATCATTTAATTATGTCGAAATTGGAATTTAGGATTGATTTACATATGAAAGAAAGGTAGAAAATCATACAATACAATGATTAAATAAGATCACAACTGATTACAAAGATTACAAAGGATATGGTATCTACGTCAGAAATATACTCATAACGGAGATTTCAAAGAAAAGAAAAAGATTAGAAAATCTAAAAGACGGATTAGTAGTGATATTAAGGTTAATAGTTGATTAGATACATAACTAAAGCTACGTCGAAACGATAACAGAAGTTCAGAGACAGAAACAAGCCCAGAACAGGTGCAGCAACAGGTGCGTCCTTTGGAAGCGGAGCAGCACCTGTTGCGTCTGTGCTCGAGTTGGGTTCTGGCAGTGAAGCCAGAGTCGCAATCAGTTAATGCTCGTTGGTATTTGCGATTAATTGTCAATCCAAAACTCGAGTGAAAGTGGGTTTTCCTATTAAATTACAAGACTAAAACCTCCTAATATTGGCTATTAGGGATCTAAGTCTAGGATTAAAACATCTAAATATGAAAAAAAACTATGTTTAAAAGACGAATTATACACAAAGAAAAGACGAATAAAAGAAGTTTTGAAAAGCTTTTAACATACTTCCGACATGAATCTTACATAAATTGATTAAATAAAATACGAATAAAAGACGCAATTTTACACCCTCAGACTTACATGTTTCACAAATATGAGATTAACTAAGTTCACGTTTTAGTGATAGTTTGACTCGAGTATGTCAAGAAAGTACCCTCGTAAGAGGATTGATTAAATTGATTGATTGATTGTGTAGTTGTTTAAATTGGTCGCTCAATGCAATAACGTGACGGGTAACCAAAAGGATCTGAGCTTACGTGGTTGATTGATCAACCACGTAGATGTCGATAGCTTAGAGCAAGGTCTAGAATGCAAAGAGAGAAGAGAAGGGGCGGAACACTCACGTGCCTTTAAAGTGAGAACAAACCTCTCCTTTTATAGCCGAAAATATGAAGAGTTTGGGCACAACTCAAACTTTGGAAAAGAACAGGCTGGGGAAGAGGTGAAGCAGAACTGCGATCCTTGGAAGAGGCGCATCACCTGCTGCGTCGTTTCCCCTAGAGGTTTACTGCTAAAGAAGGAAGATTTCCACGTTTCTATTACGAAATTGTGGTTGATCTATAATTCCCTTTAAAAGATGATACGAGATAATTTTATTAAAAAGATAGAATTTGATATATATAATAAAATAATGAGAATATTTCAGAGCGTTTCAACTCGGAGTTTTAAAAATAGTTTATAGAAAATGAAGCAGTTTTCAATCCGGAGTCCAAATAAACTCTAAAGACTATCAAAACGACCGTACCGGTGTGTAGATGACGACCAAGGGGTAGACACAAGTGTTTGACCTATCACTTGACAATAAAATTACGAATTGTCATAAATTGTTTCGCGTACCAAACATGCGGCCCAATCATCACTGGGTGGTTGGCGGAAGGTGTAGAAACGAGGTATCTAAATCGTCCAGGCCGGTACGGGGATTGTCCTGGTCGGGACCAAATCTTTCCCGGCCGGCACGGGATATGGGGAGATGGGGAAGGGGGCCTGAGGTCTGTCCCGGTCTGGGATGGGCTTGTCCCGGCCGGTATGGCCCTTGTCCCGGTTGGGACGAGCCTAGGGACGAGCATGAGACGACGCCAAATGTGCTTTATTCGATTCCAACTTTGTTCTAAGCGACAAGACACTAATGTGTAGCGATACCAAATATAAATCATGCCACACAACTCATAAAAAATCATTTCAACTCCATTCCGACTTAAACAACCAAGAACTAATATATGAAACACATCACATTCAAAATAACTACAAAGATGACATATGAACATATAAACATGGTTATAAACATTTAATTCAAGACAATAGATACTTTATTCAACATAAATCTCCCTAAAACATCCAACATGATATTGTAATAACCGTTCCTATTTGGTTACTAATTCATTATTTAGAACACATAAAGCTGTGATATCGAGTAAACCGTCTACATTACCTCGATTAGCACATCAAATCTTCAATTCCCAAGCTAACCGTCAAGCCACACAAATTCGTTGATCCAAAATCTTCAAAATACATCTTTTTCCGACAAATAACAAGACTAGAAGGTATGACCAAAATTCTGGAAAATCGGTCTTAAAAGAAGGTTAAATGTTTCAATCCTTTATTAGCTAGAAAAAAAGAGGATGTTGAGAGGATTCTGAAACATTAAACGGAATTGAATTTCGTTAAGAAACGAAGAAATTATGTCCGTCGTAAAATTAGATCTAGAAAAATATGTTTTATAAAAAGTTGGACGAAAGAGATATTTTATGGTATGAAAAGGAAGAGGAGAATGAGAGTAGAAGATTGATATAAAAATTGTCATGTTTCGTTGAGAGACGAAGAAATGACATCCGTCTAGATGGAGGTTTAATGGAGTTTTTGATGTTTGAGGAAGAAGATAAAGATGCTGAAATTTTAGGAGGGAGGTGGTGATTTTTGATGGTTTGTTTTTAGAAGGTGGGTAATAGTAGGCTTAATATTCAAGGTGAGTATAACCCACTCAGATATTCGAGTAGAGTCTGAGTATGGGCTCATAACGGACTAAAATGCGACGGTTCCCACCCAATTAAAGTATTTTAAATTAAACATTAATGTAAAGCTATGAAAACATAAATCATCCATTTAAAATATTTTAACCGGTACAAGTAAAAGATAATTTTATAAAATTAATGACTTTATTAAATACCCATGATTATAAAATCAGGGGTGCTACAAGAGTTATAATTGTTTTAACTATAACCTTACTTGCCAAACCTAAAGTTATAGATGAAGTTACTATAACTTTGAAGTTGAGTTATATAGTGCAACTGTTTTAATTTTTCAAAACGGTTTTTGAATTCAGTTTAAAATAATATTTTCAAATAAAAGTATTTATAGTAGATTAAGGATTAAATTTATTCAGTTTGAATATTATTGTGATTTCTTTATTAATTAGTAAAACAACTTATGAGTTGTTATACATGTTTAAGCATAAACCCTATTTTATTACTAAGCTAAAGATGGACTATGGTTTCACGTAATCAAGGCTTATGGGTCGTTATCACTCGTGATTAGCCATTAGGTTTATCTAGGGTTTAAGTAAGATATAAACGTAATATCTTTCTTGTTTTACAAGAGAGACATATAGTTACTAGGGTTTGTAAATATAATCTAATATCTTTTCTTGCTACCCAATAGAGGCCACGACTACCTAGGGTTTTTATTAAAATCTAGTTTGCTTCTCTACTATATATAGTTAAGTATCTCATGCATTTAAAACTACGCTTTTCATACAAGAATTCATATTGCAAACGTACTCAAATACATTTGTGTCCAATATTAGCTCGGTGTTACATGTTCTTTTCCACTATTTATAGTGTTTTTATGAGCTAATTGCATCTTTGGAAGTAATCTTGTGTTGTAATGTCGTTTGTAGGACATGAAGCGATTTCGGGTCGTTTATATGTGAAAACATTAAATTTGAATGAATAACTGTGACAACCCTCGCGAATGCGGAAATAAAACATAACAAGCATGTGATTTATATAGCGGAAAATACGATGTTTTTAAAACTTTTTACATGCAAATAGAAAATACGAGGAATGTCAAATAATTACAAAGTAAAATAGAATATACTACAAAGAGACGTAGTCTCTCAAAATGTTATCCAATATCAAAGTTATTAGCAAACTAGCTAAACAACGTCTAGAGGTGATTCATCCAAGCCAACGCCCGCTAGCTCACACCCGAACCCAAAATACCACAAGCAAAAAGTCATCCAATCAAGCAACATGTTCATCCATGAAAAACATGAACGCCACAGTCAGTGGGGAGTACTCCGGGTTCTCCCAGCCATATCACATTAAATATACATAAAAGGAAATCAAAAAGTAGAAGCATGCATATATAGATATACATGTGAAATACGATAAGAATAGATAGGCAATTCAATATATAATGAATATCGGTACATGGAGTAAAAATCCGTAACCATCATGCTATAGAAGGACACGGGGAAGACACTCTTAGGCAACCATATACACTCACTAGAGCTTGCATCTCACCGTTAGCGGTATAAGTTTGATAAGATTGAGACTCGACAACCAAACCGTGCCAAGTCATCCAAAGATCCTGAGTAACCAATCATTTAATCATCCATCCAAACATACCAATACGTTGACGACATCTCTCACGGTAAATGAAACGCACTAGCACCGTGTACATGGCAAGTATGATTAAAAGGCATCCACGGGATAAGACATTTCCCTGAACGCAGACACGATTAACATTTCGTATATGTAGACTAATTTCCTCCCAGTAGGACGACGATAATAATACGATCCTAGTCTAAACCTGGCCAGACTCTCGGAATAACGTTTTCCGATTCGACATGCGATAAACATTTCGAATCCAAGACTCGGTCAATCATAGACGCCGAGTACCCCAAATTCGGTCGACATTCACGAAAGAGGCGGAAAAGAGCACAAGCCTCACAACAAGCGGTACGCTACATGCAAATGACACCACCTCGCAAGTATACAAGTATTTGACGGCCGGGTCGATCAAAGCAAGAGTTCGCTCCCAACAACGTCGTCATATGCCCACTAACAACAGCAATTAAGAAGTAAGGATAATCCTCGTTCGAACATTCCAGCCTTACGAACGTGGAGGTAGCCAAGGCAATGAGAGTACAAAGCACATAGAAAATTAGTGCTCAAACCGTAACATTTGTAAAAACCGACTCAAAGTGGGACATACCAAAAACCGTCACAAAACATGCGATACAATCGAATGGAATATCATATATTCGAAACATTAATATTTAAAGTCATTACGTAAATTTATACGATAAACGAACCATGCGAACTATTATAAATTTAAGATTTAAGAAAATATAAGAAACAACCCTAGCAGGGTGCCAGCCGGTTAGGGGGACCGGCGGCCGGGCACCCGGCTGGCAACTCATGCACAAACCAAAAACCAACAAAAATGCAGCGAGTTCCCAGCCGGTCAGGGGGACCGGCGGCCGGGCACCTGGCTGGGAACATCACAACATCAAAACACTAACTTCACCTCTGATGCGTCCCCAGCCGGTCGGCAGACCGGCGGCCGGGCACCTGGCTGGGAGCACTTCTACCCGTGAAACAACAACTCTTCAACATTGATTTTCAACAACCATCAATTATCATCATAAATCATCAATTCTCATTAACAATCATGAACTAACAACAACTATTATCAATAACACAAATCCTAGGACTAATCATCCTATCTTAAATACGATTACTAAACTAAAAACACGTTAAAAACACGTAAATGATATCGAGTAACCCTTCACCGTTACCTTTTCGCGTCTTCAATCCTCGTTGAGGTCCTCCTTTACTAAGTAGTTGTCTTTGTCGGGGTCTTGAAGGTCACCACCTACGATTAGATGATAAAAGATGAATATAATTCACCTTTGAGAAAGACGGATAAATTAAAAAGCGAGAAAGACGGTAATTTTATTACAAATTAAGATAAAGGACGATGAGAGGGAAAGATTAAGACGGAATTTAGCGGATTTGAGCGAGAAATGAAGGAGTAGCGATGATCTTAAGATCGATCAAATATGGAGTTTAAGCTTTGGGTGGTTACTTAGTGAGGAAGAAGAGAAGATTGAATGAGGGAGTTAGGGTTGTGAGGGAGTATATGAAGGAGTAAGTGGAAACGAAGGAAGGAGTAAGTGGAAAACATGAGAAAAAGCCCAAAAACGTCTTAAGACGTAACTTACTCGGAATCTCGCGTAAAGTCCGAAAACGAACTCGGAAATTCTAAATTAGACACGGGAAATTTAATTCTAAACTAAAACTAAATTTCGCTGATGAAAAAGTATCGTATAATTTTTTACTATAAAAATAGGGTACATTTGCGGGTGTTTCAATCACCCCACCTTTTAAAAAGTTTCGTACTCGAAACTTGAGAGTAGAAAACAAAAGTATCAAGGACAAGAATCGGTTTTAAAAATTAACAAGAAAGCTTTTACAAGGAAAACATTTATGAAACGAGGTTCTTCTCGAAAACGGTTTAAGGAGAATTTTCATAAGTGTGAAACTTTACTTATGGATCTCAAGAGTGCCCGTCGCGAACGAGAACTCTAGCTATCAAAAATCAATTCATTGTCGAAATAGTGAAATCGAGAATCAAAACAAACGTTAGTAAGTGCAGGACTAGTCACCAGACGTCTCCAATAACAAGCCCAAACATCCAACCAAACGCAAAATCCAAATATAAAAGCAAAAGAAATCCATTTTCTCCAAAAAGAGGGTACACAAACCATCTTTAGACTTCTTTGAAACGTTAAATTAGAAATATAATATGGAAATTTGAAGGTTTTCTCAAAGATAAAATCAAAATAACACGGCATTACACGTACATAGATCGACTCGAGCATCACAAACACCAATCAGGGTATCAAACTATATACAAAACACGCAAAAACGAAACAAATCGAACTCTTAGGGATATGAAGATCACGATAAAATCGGTACGAAGATCTACAAGAATTCGATAGTACTAACTCTACTAATACTCTAATCCTCAAGAGGATGTAATTTACCCAAGTTACACCTTTACATTTTCAATCATTAGATTTCTACTGAAATCCTTCATAACTACGAGACCTCAAGTCATCAACCTAACCATTCAAACCTAATTAGCATCGACTAGGGTCCATAGATTGTAATCTGCAGGAGATGTCCTTTAACGTACTATAAAATCCTTAGATTCATCATACTCTATCTGAGACCACTAACAAAAGAAATCTCATCTTAGGGGACCATATCTACTAACAACCACAAAGTGAACGGTCCTTACCATAAAATCCTCTGATCCAATTTATTCCAAAACTCATTATCCTAAATTTACGATGGACTTCTCATCCTCAAAAGTTAAAACACAATACCTCCAGAAAGGTCGGGCACAAATCCAAAATCACTAATATTTTGCCAAACACATGACAATGCGACCATTAATCAAATTAGTTAGCTCAACTATAACTCGAGATGCAACTATCTTCACTTATGAAAATATTCCTCAAAGCCTCAAATATAAATAGTCACATTAGCAAACTATGGTGATTTTAATCCTCAAGATAAATGAGTTCACCATTCTAACTCTATATTCCATATCAACTGAGCACTCACTATCAAAAGCTTGAAATGAACATTTCTCAATCTCAAACTATGATTCCTTAAGAATAAAAGAAAATTACTAATTCCAACCCACGAATAGCCAATCACTTGGCAATTAGACAACCATTCAAATCATCTATTTCATCTAAAACTCAAAATGAATCGATTTTCATTTATGACAAAACTCCTCAAACTTTGGTTACCGGCTTACTTACCCTAAAGCAAAGTCTCTTTTAGAATCCACCAATTAGATACATCAAATTCCCAAATGATATCCCAAGCAACCGTTATAATACCCAACATCAACGAACTATTTTCATGATCCACTCAATTCTCAAAATAACACTACAATACCAAGCTCCAAATCTAAAACCACTAAGAGAGGATACATTATCACTATTAGGATTCATCCTAGAGCTTAAGTCCTATTTCCCATGATGAAATACAACATGAAATTTGCTAAATCCAAATACACATATTCTAACTAAAGAATCCCCAAAATATTTTACACTTATTCTTTGAGCCTTACAACCGGAATATCCAATCCACTAGAGAAAAGATGAAGCAGCAACGAGTTAGGAAACGATAAGGAATCTCAAGGAGAACACGAGAATAAATCAGGCACGAGATTACAAGAGAGGAACGCTAAAAATAACGAGGCCAAGAAAGAGACAAAGCAGATAGTAGCGTTATGAAGATATCCGAGTAAGAAAGAAGGTACGAGCAAGCGATTTCTGAAAGATCAATCTTGACAAAAACATTCAAGAATGGAAATGAAAAGGGATAATGGCACGAGTAAAGGTTTAAGGTTTAATCCACAAAATTTCTCTTTTCTGACTTAGGGTGATAGCAAAGCAACTCATCCCAATAACAAAGGTCTCTTACAAGGGACCCTCGGTCCACAAATTATCAAAGTAAGGTACACCTAGATTTAACAAATCAATTACAACCCAATTCATCCATCCTTTGATATAGCACGGAATCCCAATTGCGAAATTGTAACTCAAGTATAGTAACATTCTCTAAATTCCAAAATTTGACACACTCTCAAAGGTTTCAAAACCGAAGGACTAACAAGGAATTCCTCATACTAGTCTCTTTTCAACTCCTATGGCCCACAAGGTCAAACACTGAACAAAACGTCATCATCAACATCTTAAGGCATCACCGTCATAGCTCCTCTAATCAAATTCCACTCATGTCCATAATCCTTAAGTAACATGGTTTAATCTATCATGACGACTTACTACCTCAACCAAGTCTCTGATACCATGATATAAGATCATATTTTTAAATCCAAGAATTTTAGCCAAGTACTTTTCCACCAAGCGTATACTCTAACACATAAACTAGAATCCACAAGAAGTCACTTAGTCTCAAAAGCATTTTATAACTCAAGGCAGCATTCAAACTCCTAAATTCAAAAGATTAAATTGCTAATGGGTTAAGAAGTCTTAGCCAACTCATTCAACCTTACACCATCAAATATCATGAACTATCCACACATTAGTCATGGCAAGCATCAAGCATTAAAATCATCAAACTTATCTTACCACCTCTCCACATAGATACAACCAATCATCAATATAGGGTGAAATTAGATCTACACCATTTACCTCAAATCCCAAATTCATTCTAACCAACACTAACATCCCACAAAGTTCCAAATTCTTCCGACCAAGTATAATACACCACAAACAAATGGGTATGGCATCCACAAAAATGTTACATGAGTAAGGTAAGGATACCAATTGATAAGGAGGAGGGAAGTAACAAGAGTAATCTCCAAGGGAAGAAGACGTTAGATGATAAACAAGCACTTAGATAGAAGGAAGAGAGCATGATACATTAAGGACGAGAGAATTCATAGATGAGGAAGAAATACACTTCAATTAGGCTTGTCAATCTTCAATCTTCGGTAGAGGATACTTCTTCTAGGTAACACATGATCCACCTTAAGACGGTAGATATAAATAAAGATAACATCACTCAACACAATCAACAAACAAGTTAGAACCTAACATACACCAAGTACACCAAAGAGTACCAAGTAAAGTCCTTAATTTCTACCCATCTCTCATTTATTATTTCAAGGTCGAGTAATTTAAGTTTAGGGTTCACGTGTGTGCGTCGGGAGCGTTTAAAGCTCTGATACCAACTGTGACAACCATCGCGAATGCGGAAATAAAACATAACAATCATGTGATTTATATAGCGGAAAATACGATATTTTTAAAACTTTTTTCATGCAAATAGAAAATACGAGGAATGTCAAATAATTACAAACTAAAATAGAATATACTACAAAGAGACGTAGTCTCTCAAAATGTTATCCAATATCAAAGTTATTAGCAAACTAGCTAAACAACGTCTAGAGGTGATTCATCCAGGCCAACGCCCGCTAGCTCACACCCGAACCCAAAATACCAGAAGAAAAAAGCCATTCAATCAAGCAACTTGTTCATCCAGAAAAAACATGAACGCCACAGTCAGTGGGGAGTAACTCCGGGTTCTCCCAGCCATATCATATTAAACATACATAAAAGGAAATACAAAATTAGAAGCATGCATATATAGATATACATGTGAAATACGATAAGAATAGATAGGCAATTCAATATATAATGAATATCGGTACATGGAGTACAAATCCGTAACCATCATGCTATAGAAGGACACGGGGAAGACACTCTTAGGCAACCATATACACTCACTAGGGCTTGCATCTCACCGTTAGCGGTATAAGTTTGATAAGATTGAGACTCGACAACCAAACCATGCCAAGTCATCCAAAGATCCTGAGTAACCAATCATGTAATCATCCATCCAAACATACCAATATGTTGACGACATCTCTCACAGTAAATGAAACGCACTAGCACCGTGTACATGGCAAGTATGATTAAAAGGCATCCACGGGATAAGACATTTCCCTGAACGCATACACGATTAACATTTCATATATGTAGACTAATTTCCTCCCAGTAGGACGACGATAATAATACGGTCCTAGTCTAAACCCGGCCAGACTCTCCGAATAACGTTTTCCGATTCGACATGTGATAAACATTTCGCATCCAAGACTCGGTCAATCATAGACGCCGAGTACCCCAAATTCGGCCGACATTCACGAAAGAGGCGGAAAAGAGCACAAGCCTCACAACAAGCGGTACGCTACATGCAAATGACATTCACGAAAGAGGCTGAAAAGAGCACAAGCCTCACAACAAGCGGTACGCTACATGCAAATGACACCACCTCGCAAGTATACAACATTTGACGGCCGGGTCGATCAACGCAAAGCGTTCGCCTCCCAAAAACGTCGTCATATGCCCACTAACACATGTAATTAAGTAGTAAGGATACACTCCCCGTTCCGACATTCCAGCCTTACGAACGTGGAGATAACCAACGCAATGAGAGTACAAAGCACATAGAAAATTAGTGCTCAAACCGTAACATTTGTAAAAACCGACTCAAAGTGGGACATACCAAAAACCGTCACAAAACATGCGATACAAGCGAATGGAATATCATATATTCGAAATATTAATATTTAAAGTCATTACGTAAATTTATACGATAAACGAACCATGCGAACTATTATAAATTTAAGATTTAAGAAAATATAAGAAACAACCCCAGCAGGGTGCCAGCCGGTCAGGGGGACCGGCGGCCAGGCACCTGGCTGGCGCCTCATGCACAAACCAAAAACCATCAAAAATGCAGCCAGTTCTTAGCCGGTCAGGGGGACCGGCGGCCGGGCACCCGCCTGGGAACATCACAATATCAAAACACTAACTTCACCTCTGATGCGTCCCCAGCCGGTCAACAGACCGGCGGCCAGGCACCCGGTTGGGAGCACTTCTACCCGTGAAACAACAACTCTTCAACATTGATTTTAAACAACCATCAATTATCATCATAAATCATCAACTCTCATTAACAATCATCAACTAACAACAACTATTATCAATAACAAAAATCCTAGGACTAATCATCCTATCTTAAATATGATTACTAAACTAAAAACACGTTAAAAACACGTAAATGATATCGAGTGACCCTTCACCGTTACCTTTTCACGTCTTCAATCCTCGTCGAGGTCCTCCTCTACTAAGTAGTAGTCTTTGTCAGGGTCTTGAAGGTCACCACCTACGATTAGATGATAAAAGATGAATATAATTCACCTTTGAGAAAGACGGATAAATTAAAATGCGAGAAAGACGGTTATTTTATTACAAATTAAGATAGAGGACGATGAGAGGAAAGATTAAGACGAAATTTAGCGGATTTGAGCGAGAAATGAAGGAGTAGCGATGATCTTAAGATCGATCAAATATGGAGTTTAAGCTTTGGGTGGTTACTTAGTGAGGAAGAAGAGAAGATTGAATGAGGGAGTTAGGGTTGTGAGGGAGTATATGAAGGAGTAAGTGGAAATGAAGGAAGGAGTAAGTGGAAAACATGAGAAAAAGCCCAAAAACGTCTTAAGACGTAACTTACTCGGAATCTCGCGTAAAGTCCGAAAACGAACTCGTAAATTATAAATTAGACACGGGAAATTTAATTCTAGATTAAAACTAAGTTTCGCTGAAAAATATCCGTATAATATTATTACTATAAAAATAGGGTACATTTGCGGGTGTTACAGTAACGAGCAAGGTGAAGCAAACATTGACGAGTACATGAGATTAGGATGGCATGCTATGAATTTTTGAAGGTTCCAAGTTGAAAGGAAGAAGTTTCAAGTCATTCCGAGCAAGATGGACCAAGTTACGACGGTTTTACTATGCTTGCTCAATAACCGTCTCCAACTCCTATTGTCAACCCCTATCTATTAGGGACATGCTATAAGATATTTATAAGGTTCAAATGATGATTATACGCGTTCCCTATCGGGCTCGAAGCTTGGGGATGTGTACAAAGAAGAATACAAAGTGAAAAAGCGAAGGAATGAGCGCGTGTGCTGAGAGAGCTGCATCCCCGATCGGAGACACCCAAAATCGATTGGGGTTACCCATTTCTATGTGTTTAGACGCCTCACATACCCTCTTAAATCGACTCCATTGCTCATAAGTACAACATTGATGGGACGCGTCTTCTAATGCCTATAAAAGAAGGGGTTTGTAAGCTTTGAAAATCACAACATACACCACAATTCAACACAATATCTCGTCTACATTTCTAGTTTAGTATTAGTTTAGTATTAGTCTTAGTATTTCTTTGTTATGAATAAGTTGTTCTAAGAATTCAATCAAGCTTTCTTTGAAATTCTCTTCTTTCTACTCAAGTTCTTATCCCTTAGTATTACTAATTCTTGATCCCTTGCTTTATACTTTCATTTCCATTTCAATTTTACTTATTGTTTTCATGTTCATATTTACCATCTTGTTAGTAGTTAGTTTAATATTTATAATGGGTTAGTGGTTTCATTATCTAGGGTGTAGGGAAATCATGTTCGATTAAAATTTGATATTATTAGATTGTGGGTCATGTGAATGATGCAATGTTTCTAATCCATGCTTGTATCTTTTTGTTAGTCTTTAATCAAAGGCCACAATTGTTAGACTAAACCTGTTAAATTCTTTTCCTTAGAACGAAAGGCGGGAAGGGAAATAGACAAAGCGTGAATAGTAGTATGACCTAGTAAGATTCGAAAGGTCGCTAGGACCCATTCTATGGTATAGTACTCATCCCGCCCAAGAAAGTACCATTTGGCCAAGACATTAAACGACTTTACTACCCCTTTGTGGACAATATAATTATGCTAATTTACATGTGAGACCCGTATCCCCTAAATTTTCATTTATATTGTTGTTATTCATCTTGTTATTTGCTTTAGTTTATCAACCCAAAACCTTAAATAATCGAACCAACCTCTATAAAATTCAATCCATAACAACTTATTTAGTAACTCCCGGTTTATTTATCAACCCAAACTTAAACAATCGAACCCAACCTATTTGCTTTAGTTTATCAACCCAAACTTAACGGTTTTTTGAATACAGTTTAAAATAATCTTTTTAAAGAAAAGTATTTATAGTAGATTAAGGTTTAAATTTATTCAGTTTGAATATTATTATGATTTCTCTATTGATTAGTAAAACAAGTTATGAGTTGTCATGCTATGTAGGGTTTTCATACATGCTCAAACCTAAACCCTAATCTATCTTACTTGCGCTGTGATGGACCGTGGGTTCACGCGAGTAAGGCTTATGGGCCGTGTCTCTCGTGACTAGCCACTAGGTTCAATTAGAGTTTAAGTAAGATGTAAACCTAATATCTTTCTTGTTGCACAAGGGAGGCACATGGTTTACTAGGGTTTTAAATTTAACCTAATATCTTTCTTGTTATTCAAGGGAGGCCACGACTAAAGATAGGGTTTGTAATTAAAACCTAGTTTGCTTCTTTACTATAAATACTCAAGTATCTCATGCATATAAAACTACGCTTTCATACTAGAATTCATATTTTGGAAACGTGATAAACATTTTAAAATCTTTATTGGCAAGAATCCTTCCCATCATGCCGGAACTCGCTTGTTTCGGTTCAATTGAAATTATTTTGAGAAAAACGTTATTGGATAATATTGCTAGAACTATTTCTTGTACGTTCAATTGTGTGAATACCAAGAACAATCAAAAACACTTTCTTATTAACTTAAGATAGAATCGAGTATGCAACAATACTCAAGTTTGAGTGACAACTAGAGTTAGTTGTACGAGTGGGTTGATAATTTTGAAATCCGTAGGAAGCTACTAAAATTATTAATTGAGAAATAGTGGACGTAGGTTTTGATTTGTGAAACTGAACCACTTCAAAATTCCGTGTGTCGTTTTTATTCTTTACTTTGATTTAGTATCTTCATTCATACGTTGCCACTTGGTTGAATTTAGTTCACAAACTCATACTTAGTATATTTCGTTACACGCTTATACAGACAATCGAAAAAGTAGGCTTACTATATTTATACTCAATTCCCCCCCCCCCCCCTCTTGAGTATGTCGGATCAATAGACTCTTCAATTGGTATCAGAGCCTCATACTCTTGATTGCCTAACAGCTAGAGACTGATCCCCTTGTTTTTATTTTGTGTCTATGTGTGAAATTGATTCCAAGCACTTAAAAGCTCCTATATTTGATGGGGAAAATTATAGTCTTTCGAAGATCATGATGACACACTCTATTAAGGGACCTGATTGGGAGGGTAGAAAGTTTATCCAAAATGGACCGATTAAAGTTATGGTTGTGACAACCCTCGCGAATGCGGAAATAAAACATACAAGCATGTGATTAATATAGCGGAAGATACGGTATTTTTAAAACCTTTTTACATGCAATTAGAAAAGTACGAGGAATGTCAAATAATTAAAAACCAATGTATAATATACTACAAAGAGACAAAGTCTCTCAAAATGTTATCAAGTAACAAAGTCATTAGCAAACTAGCTAAACAACGTCTAGAGGAGATTCATCCAGGCCAACGCCTGCTAGCTCACACCCGAACCCAAAATACCACAAGCAAAAAGCCATCCAAGCAAGCAACCTGTTCATCCATGAAAAACATGAACGCCACTATCAGTGGGGAGTAACTCCGGGTTCTCCCAGCCATATCACAATAAACGTACATAAACGGAAATACAAAAGTAGAAGCATGCATATATAAATATACATGTGAAGTACGAGAAGGATAAATAGGCAATTCAATATATAAAGATAAGAGCATATGAAGTACAAATCCGTAACCATCATATTATAGAAAGACTCGGGGATGACACTCTTAGGCAATTCAACCATACACTCACTAGGGCTTGCATCTCACCGTTAGCGGCATAAGTTTGATAAGATTGAGACTCGACAAACAAACCATGCCAAGTCATCCAACGATCACAAGTAATCAATCATATAATCATCCATTCAAACGTGCAATACGTTGACGACATCTCTCACGGTAAATGACACGCACTAGCACCGTGTACATGGCAAGTATGATTAAAATCGCATCCACGGGATAAACATTTCCATGAACGCATACACGATTCAATACATTTCGTATATGTAGACTAATTTCCTCCCGGTAGGACGACGATATAAATATCCGGTCCAAGTCTAAACCCAGCCAGACTCTCGGAATAAACCATTTTCCGATTCGACAAGCGATGACTTTTCGCATCCAAGACTCGGTCAATCATAGACGCCGAGTACCCCAAATTCGGTCAACCTTCACGAAAGAGGCGGAAAAGAGCACAAGCATCATAAGAAGCGGTACGCTACATGCAATGACACCACCTCGCAAGTATACAACATTTGACAGCCGGGTCGATCAACGCAAAACATTCGCCTCCCACCAACGTCGTCATATGCCCACTAACACATGTAATTAAGCAGTAAGGATACACTCCTCGTTCCGACATTCCAGCCTTACGAACGTGGAGGTAGCCAAGGGAATGAGAGTACAAAGCACATAACAAATAGTGCTCAAACCAATAAGATGTGTAAAACCGACTCAAAGTGGGATATATGAAAAACCGTCACAAAACATGCAATACAAGCGAATGGGATATCATATATTCGAAACATTAATATTTGAAGTCATTACGTAAATTTATACGATCAACGAACCATCGGAAATATTATAAATGAAAACATAAGTAAAAATTGTAAATAGAATTCCAGCGTGTGCCAGCCGGTCAAGGGGACCGGCTGCCGGCTACCCGGCTGGCACCAATTTATCATTTGAAAACCAATTGAAAATGCAGTGTGTCCCAGCCAGTCAAAGGGACCGGCTGCCGGCTACCCGGCTGGGACCAACGTCATATGAGGAAATAAAGGAAAACACAGGGGGTGTCTCAGCCGGTCGGCTGACCGGCTGCCGGACGGCCGGCTGAGACCAATATAATTCCAAACTTTTACGTAATACCAATTATTATCCAGCCACTCCCCAGCCGGTCAGCTGACCGGCTGCCGGTCGGCCGGCTGGGGTCAACTTTGCACGAAAATTAACTCTTCCTTTCAAACATCATACAACAATATCAACTAACATCACAAATCATCAATTCTCTTTATCAACCAACTATCATCTAACAACAACTTTCATCATCAACACAATTCCTATGATTACTAATCATATTCTAAATACGATTTCTAACATAGAAAACACATAAATGATATCGAGTAACCCTTCACCGTTACCTTTTCGCGTCTTCAATCCGCGTCGATGTCCTCTTCTATCAAGAAGTAGTCTTTGTCGGGGTCTTGGAGGTCACCACCTACAACTAGATAATAAAAGATGAATATAATTCACCTTTGAGAAAGACGGATAAATTGAAAAGCGAGAAAGACGGTAATTTTAGTACCAATTAAGATAGAGGACGATGAGAGGGAAAGAATAAGACGAACTTTAGTGAATTTGAGCGAGAAATGAAGGAGTAGTGACGATATTAAGCTTGATTAAATATGGAGGTTAGGGTTTTGGTGGTTACTTGGTGAGGAAGGAGGATGATGAATGTGAGGGAGATTAGGGTTTAAGGGAGTATATGAGGGAGTAAGTGGAAAAATTCATGAGAAAAGCCCATAACATCTTAAGACGTAACTTACTCGAAATCTCGCGTAAAGTCCGAAAACGAACTCGGAAATTCTAAATTAGACACGAGAAATGTAATTCTAAACTAAAACTAAATTTCGCTGAAAAGTATCCATAAAATATTTTTACTATATAAAAATAGGGTACAATTGCGGGTGTTACAATGGTTGCATCTGAAAATGGCACTACCTATGAGAAGATGAGAAAGACTATATTGTGGTTGACTACCGCAAGGCCGAGAAAAATTCAAAAGCCATGACATTGTTACAAAATGGCATGACTAGCAATGAGTTTGATCGATTCTCGTCTTGCACAACAGCCAAGAAAGCATGGGATAGTATTGGATTTGCATATGAAGGTAATGCTCTTGTGAAAAAACATAGGATTGATGTACTTATCCAAAAGTAGGAACTCTTCTCAACGGAGAAAAATGAATCAATCAACAGTATGACTGCACGGTTTTCAAGCATAATGAATGAACTTTGGAACCTTGGGAGAAAAATTGATTCCAAGGATATTGTAAGAAAAGTCCTTAGGAGTGTCTCTAAAAGATAGACACCCAAGGATTGGTGTATGCTTGCGTGATTTGGTTAGTGATATTTTGATTAGTGGATTTGAACCCTAGTTCACGCACCAAGGATTAGTGTATGCTTTTATTTAAATTATTAATTTGTGGTATTTCAATTCATGATACTTGTAAGTTTGTTAAAAAATAGATAATGTTGGAGTCTAACCATTTGAGGTGTTTGGTTATGAAGTTTATTTGAAAGAAATTGAAATGTGATGAAGTGAGGGATATAGCAGTATGTTTGAGTAGCTAAGCATGCTTTTGGAGGTAAATCAAGTTAGGAGTTTGTGGAATGCCAATAATCAGGGCCGTCGTTGAATTTGTATTAAGATGTTAAAATGTACTCCCTTTGATCCAGACCAATGGTAACACTTATCATAAACGGGCGATCCATACCAATAGTAACATACCTTATTTGGCCCACAACATTACTATGTTATCCTTATTCCCATTTGATATTTACACAAAATGCCATTATATGGCCCACCTATCAACCCCACAATTAAACCCACAATTACATGGCCCACCTACTTTTTACCTTCTTACCCCTCCTTTATCCACCTTTTCTTAAATACTCTATTTTTCACCATGTTACCATTGGTGTTGATAGAAGGGAGTATGAAGTTAATTGCGGTTTAGAATGGATGGCGATTCAGTGCAAATTTGGTTAGATTGCAGTGATGTAAACCTATTGTAATTTGGCGAGTTGTGGATTATGTAAATGATGTCCAAATTAAGGAATAAGAGTTTTCTTTTGTCAGGAAGCTTTGTAGGAATCAGAGTGCCCAACGAGTGCCGTAGTTGTGGGTTTTCTTGGTAGCCAGTTGTTGCCCTTTTATTTGGCTTTCTTTATAAAGTTCAAGTTTCGAGGACGAAACTTCTTTTAAAGGGGTAGGATTGTAACACCCCGTGTTTTATAATAACTTTTATTCGTAAATTTATTTAATTAATTAATTATTTCTCGAGTTTAATTATCTATTTCATATTTAACGCTTATAATCTCTATTTTGTTATTTTCCATTTTGACCTAATTTGGATAGCTTAAAATGTCCGCGCACGATTTTGTTATTTAAATCTAATACCTAAGTCTCCTATACAAGTTCTTTGAGAGGTTTCATTATACTAAACCCAATTTGTAATTGGATTATTCATCATGTGAGCTAATGGATCAAAAGCCCACTTAAACCCTCTTATAAATAGAAAACCTAACCAAGGGCGTAGGTTGCTCATTCTATTTTTTTTGTAAGTGCGTTTTTGCCGCATCGTCTCTCCCTTCCTCTCTTTTCATTTTCTCTCTTTAACTCCATTGTTATGCAACCTTTTTCATCCAAATAAAATATAAATTATATATTTGCAATCCTGGCTCTTACCTCCACAATATACATTATTCAAAATATTTTTAAGGAACACGATTGTATGGAGTTTAGAACAACCTTTAGGGTTTTTATATTTGATGGGTAAATAAGAAGAATAAGAAGAAGATGTCTTTCTTTTAGGTGTTTTTGGAGGAGGATTCGTGTATCATAATATTAATGACGTTTTATGAAGATGAAGATTATTTTTGCGGTGTTTGTTGCGTAATAAAGGTTACTAGGTGTTTTCCTTTAATTATGTTTAAAGAAAGTGAATTATTAACATGATTGTATGATTGATTGTATGATTAATTGTTTGTGTTGTTATTTATGCTTATGATTCACATGTTTAATTGCATTTAATGTTCATATTATTGTTGTATTTTCAATTATTCATTTGGTGTGTGAATAAGGGTTCAAATCGCGAAACCCTAGGGTTTTGGCCTCTTCCTTGTAAGAGAGGCTAGAGTTTGCTTATTTTTGGAGTATTAGGGTTTTAGTTTGCAGCGCTAAGGTAATAGTATGTTAGACTATAACTTTGCGCGTAAGCTACCCATGTTATACCTGTTTGACCTATAACATAGAAAGTGACGTTATGGTGTAGTGTACTATAACAAATCTCGTTATGGTGACATGGCGGTTATTGCCGTGGAGTCAACCCCTCGATACATGTGTTATAGAGGTTAAATTGTAACGGAAGAGAGTTATACTTGATGATACTATAACCTTGCACATATAACTAAGGTAATTAGCTGAAACTATTATAACTTCACCAGAGTTAAGTTTAAATAAAAGCTTCCTCACACTATAACCACATCAATTGCTGCGCACTATGATTCCTAAAAAGCTTCTTGACAAAGACAAATCCATATTCCATAGATTTTAATTTTTTTTAAAGAATCGATAATTCTCCAAGTTTCAAAAGGTTCTCATCACCACAATCAAACCAAATTTGCACTTATTCTCCATTCGTACTAAACCACAATTAAATTTTACCTTTCAACAACTTCATGTAAATGCTATAACGAATATGATCCAAATTCCACAAAAGTCATAGCTCAATTCACTTCCATAAGCACATTTAGTTACTTGAACGTACGGCTAGCTTCCCCGATTCATTACATTTCAATATCCATACAAACAACCTCATAACCAAACACCTCAAATGGCTAGACTCAATCATTATCCATCATTTAACATACTCACAAGTATCACTAATCAAAATTGTAATATTCCATGTGTGGAGTAGCCCCTAGAAGAGGTTCATTGGTAGGCTTAAAATCTGACTAGTGCTTAAAGGGATTGATAGTACTACTCATATCAACAAAGTGCACTTTCTTTTCTGCTTATCCATGCAAAAGAACTCAAAAGTTAAGCGTGCTTGACTAAGAGTAGTCTTAGGATCGGTGACCTCTTGGGAAGGTTCCCGGGACGCGCATGAGTGAGGATAAAATGTGCTGGAAAAGACTTGTGTTGATATGTGGGCAATGTACACAGCCTGGCAAGGTACCATGAGTGACCGCTCCCGACCCAGGGTTTGGGCCAGGGTGTTACAAAAAGACCACAAATTAATATTTTAGAGGGTTGTCCTCAAATGCCGTATCATTAAATACATCAAAATCCTAATTGCGATTACTACTCCAAATTATGACTCCAAATTTAAGATTCCATAAATAATATTCCACACAAACTTTGACTCTTGTCCAAATCATCCTAGAAGACCTCATTAATATTATACTCTTAATCAATATAATTCATACTCAAACCATCTTCACTAGATCATTAATAACTTATATCCACCAACACAATTTCCGCAATAAACACAACTTCATTATTATATTAGCCGTGTTATACAATACAACCTTATAACATCAACTCACATACATTCACCATGTAGACCATTCACATGGACACTAAATTTCCACAAAAAGAATTATCCATTAAGTAACCACACGCCTTGTGATCAACAATTCTCCTCATTAGTACTAAACGAAGCCTCATAAATACCAAACTATTTTATATAACACGTTCAACGCTCAATCATTAACTTTCAATACCATAATGATAGACATTCACTAATCACAAATCTATTTTACCTATTATTGCCCAAATAATAACGCTTACAAAAACAATTCATAAATCATTTTGTAAAATATAATACTCATTACGGAATTCAAAGGGTATGGCACTGCGATTAGTGAAAATAGAAAATTTAAGTGCAGTGATATTATAGGGGTGTGTTAGGAATTGGACCCTAGACTCCTATCTACCACTGGATATGGATGTTACTCAACTCCCACAGCTCAACACAGGGAATCAAACAACAAACTAGACTAGCTAAGGCTCCTTACCACAGCCAAGCACAGGTAAGCAGACTTGAACTAAACAACAAGCAAACACCCCACAGTCTATGCACAGGGATATCTAACTTGCCACAGACTTAGATCAACAACCACAGCCTAGCACAGGAAGTTATCTGGCCTGACTTTCAACCAAGACAATGCATAAGTTGGAAAGATTTTGGAAATGAGAACAATGCTCAGTTTTTTCATTCAATAATCAACTGCCTTGTACAAAAGAGCATGGGTCCTTATATAGGCCTCAATGCTTGATGTGATTACAACCCTAGAGTATCATCTAAGGGCCAAGATTAACTATTAAAAGATGACAAAATACTGGCTAGAAATACAGACTGCTAATGCCAAAAGAAAAACAATAAAACAGACAAAATGCAGACATTTGACAATGACATGCTCCAGGTTGTGTTTGTTGCTTGGTGTTGGCTTGGAACTTGTGGACGAGGCTCATCAATGCTCCTTGACCTTCTTCTGCAGTAGTTCTAATAGTAGGGAAGACAAGGAAAGACTTTTGGAGATAGTCTTTCAGTTTTTAGCTAGAAATGGAAAGACTGCTTTATGCTTTATGCTTTGGGTAGGCTGTTTTGATTTGGATTTTTAGGGTAGTTGTGTTGTGTTTTGGAACTGGTTCCCTAGGACTTTTTTGGACCTAGGTGGGTAAGGTTTTAGCTGGGCTTGGTGGTAGCTGGTGGTTCAGAGTGTGGTGGTAGTTATGCCTTCCCCAAGTGACTGGTGTAGGCTGTTTTTGTGATTTTGTGGTGGGGTGTTGGTGGGCTTGTCTTTGGCTTGCTTGGCTCGTGTCTTGGCTCGT
The DNA here is from genome assembly GCA_022085475.1 of Heliosperma pusillum. NCBI lineage: Eukaryota > Viridiplantae > Streptophyta > Magnoliopsida > Caryophyllales > Caryophyllaceae > Heliosperma > Heliosperma pusillum. Next base: position 27,489 of record JAIUZE010001337.1, on the reverse strand, counting down.
GTCCTGGCTCGTGTCCTGGCCAACATTGCTATAGGTGTTATCCCTACCCTGATGAGTGGTGTTTCTATCAAACTCCCAAGGCCTCCCTAGTAGTAGGTGACATGCATCCATTGGTACTACATCACACAATACCTCATCTTGGTATACCTTCCCAATAGAGAAGGGCACCAGGCATTGCCTATCAACCCTCACCTCAGCCCCCTTGTTAAGCCATCTCAGTTTATAGGGGTGTGGATGCTCTTGAGTAATCAGACTTAGCTTGTTCACTAGGGTGATGGAAGCCACATTGGTACAACTCCCCCCATCAATGATCAAGTTGCATACCCTCTCTTGAATGGTGCACCTGCTTCTGAATATCAAAGACCTCTGGTCATCCTCCAATGGAGTATGTTGAGAGTGCATGACCCTCCATAGGACCAAGTTATGGTCTGTGTCAGGATGAGCCATGACCAAGTCCTGCATTGGTTCCTCCTCAGCTGTCACTACCTCTAACACCATGCTGTCATCAACCTCATACTCAACTAATCCCTCCTTCTCCCACTCTTCTACCTCCATAAGTGTCATGGTTCTCTTAGAAGGACAGTCCTTCCTAAAGTGACCATAACCTTGGCATTGGAAACATCTGATTTTGTTATCAGTTGGGGTGGGGTTGGGTTTAGAGTTCACAACTCCCTTTCCTTTGTCTGTGGTTGACTGACTGGTTGTTTTAGGGGTCTCTCCCATCCTCATACCACTGTAAGGTTTGTATGCAGGTCTAGTAACAGGCTTAGGTAGAGTTGGTTTGGTTTTCCCCATTTTTTCAACCCTTAAAGCTAGGTTGACAACATCATCATAGGACCACAAAGGTTGCATCCTTACTCTGGCAGCAATGCTCCTATCTAGACCCTCTAAGAATCTGGCAATCCTTTGCTCAGGTTTCTCATTGACCTCACACTGGAGAGTCAATTGCTCAAAGTCTCTTAGGTATGCCTCTACAGACCTCTCTTCTTGTTTCAGTTTGGATAGTTTAATGAACAGATCTTGGGTGTAGTCTTTAGTGACAAATTTGTTTAGCATCTTCTTTTTCAGTTTTGACCAAGACCTAAGAGGTTCCTTACCCTCCTTAATCCTTTGGTGCTTTAAGTTGTCAAACCATAGGGATGCATACCCTTTCAATCTTAGCACAGCAACTTTAAAAGACTTAATATCAGAGTAACTTTTGTATTCAAATACCTTCTCAACATCCCTAATCCATTCTAATAGATCATCAGGGTTTAAACTACCAGAGAATTCAGGAATTTCTACCTTGAGATGCTTGTCAGTGTGCTCTGGAATCTCCTCATAAGTTCTGTTGCTTTCTCCTGAGTCTGACCCTTCTTCCTCTTGCAGGGGCTGTCCTCTTCCCATGCCCATGTAGCCACGACCTCTGCCTCTGCCTCTAGGGGGTGGTCTTCCCCTCAGTGGAGGAGCAATGTTCTCCATGACAGTGTTCAAGGCAGCCAGCACTACATTTACAGTGCCTGCTAGCTGATCCACCTTGCCTTCAATACCTGCAAGCCTCTCTTCACTCATTGGGTTATTTTTTGTGTTTTTGTTGTAGTTAGGATAACAATGGCCTCACAACCAAAGCTCTGATGCCAGAATTGCAGTGATATTATAGGGGTGTGTTAGGAATTGGACCCTAGACTCCTATCTAGCACTGGATATGGATGTTACTCAACTCCCACAGCTCAACACAGGGAATCAAACAACAAACTAGACTAGTTAAGACTCCTTACCACAGCCAAGCACAGGTAAGCAGACTTGAACTAAACAACAAGCAAACACCCCACAGTCTATGCACAGGGATATCTAACTTGCCACAGACTTAGATCAACAACCACAGCCTAGCACAGGAAGTTATCTGGCCTGACTTTCAACCAAGACAATGCATAAGTTGGAAAGATTTTAGAAATGAGAACAATGCTCAGTTTTTTCATTCAATAATCAACTGCCTTGTACAAAAGAGCATGGGTCCTTATATAGGCCTCAATGCTTGATGTGATTACAACCCTAGAGTATCATCTAAGGGCCAAGATTAACTATTAAAAGATGACAAAATACTGGCTAGAAATACAGACTGCTAATGCCAAAAGAAAAACAATAAAACAGACAAAATGCAGACATTTGACAATGACATGCTCCAGGTTGTGCTTGTTGCTTGGTGTTGGCTTGGAACTTGTGGACGAGGCTCATCAATGCTCCTTGACCTTCTTCTGCAGTAGTTCTAATAGTAGGGAAGACAAGGAAAGACTTTTGGAGATAGTCTTTCAGTTTTTAGCTAGAAATGGAAAGACTGCTTTATGCTTTATGCTTTGGGTAGGCTGTTTTGATTTGGATTTTTAGGGTAGTTGTGTTGTGTTTTGGAACTGGTTCCCTAGGACTTTTTTGGACCTAGGTGGGTAAGGTTTTAGCTGGGCTTGGTGGTAGCTGGTGGTTCAGAGTGTGGTGGTAGTTATGCCTTCCCCAAGTGACTGGTGTAGGCTGTTTTTGTGATATTGTGGTGGGGTGTTGGTGGGCTTGTCTTTGGCTTGCTTGGCTCGTGTCTTGGCTCGTGTCCTGGCTCGTGTCCTGGCCAACATTGCTCAGCTTGCAGCTTCCCCTTTTGTTACCCATCCCTTGCCCCCAGATTGACCCTTGGATACCCATGTAGACCTCCCCTTGGTTACCAATGCTCACCCCTTGATCCCCCTTGGCCTGCCCCTTGTCCCTAGTGTTGAATTCTGCCCTGCCCTGTGCCCCAGCTCCTGCTGCATCCTCCCCTGGTTGAATTGGGCTTGTCCTCAAGCCTGTAGCCTCCTCATCTCCAGAATCCCCATAGTATGGACTGAGATCCCCTACATTGAAAGTGCCATGAACCCCATAGTCTCCTGGTAGATCAACCTTGTATGCATTAGGACCAACACTTTCTATGATTTCAAATGGACCATCAGCTCTAGGCATGAGTTTGTTCTTCCTCCTAGCTGGGAACCTCTCCTTCCTCAAGTGGAGCCACACTAAATCCCCTGGCACAAACTCCTTCTTGGACCTAGGAACCTTGGACTGTTTCTTGTACCTCTCATTTGCCCTTTCTATTTGCTTTCTGACTGACTCATGAAGCTTCACCATCTGCTCACCCTCCTCTTTGCATCAAAGTTCACTTCCTCCCTTGGTATGTTAGCTAATTCCAGTGGCATAAGTGGATTAATCCCATAGACAACCTCAAATGGACTGTGACCTGTGGCAGATGAGGGTGCTCTGTTGAAAGCAAACTCAGCATGAGCTAGCTTCAAGTCCCAATCCTTCAATGATTTGCTTACCAGACACCTCAAGATCCTCCCTAGAGTCTTGTTTGTGACCTCAGTTTGGCCATCAGTCTGAGGGTGGTGAGAGGTGCTGAACAAAAGCCTGGTCTTCAAGAGCCTCCATAGTGTTTTCCAGAAGTAACTCATGAACTTAACATCCCTGTCTGAGACTATTGACTTAGGAACCCCATGTAGTCTCACAATCTCCTTCAAGTATAGCTCAGCAACACTTGCAGCATCCTCAGTCTTCTTGCAAGCCACAAAGTGAGCCATCTTGCTAAACCTGTCAACAACAACCATTACAGAATCCTTACCTCTTTGTGTTCTGGGTAGTGCAACAATAAAGTCCATGCTCACATCCTCCCAAGGTTTGTTTGGCACTGGTAGTGGAGTGTAAGGTCCAGTCTGGAAAGAGCTCTTGGCTTGTTGACATGTGGAGCACCTCCTGAGGACAACCTGAACATCCCCTATCATCCTGGGCCAGTAGAATTGATCCTGCAGTATTTCAAGTGTCTTTTGAACCCCAAAGTGTCCCCCTAGTCCTCCTGAGTGTACTTCCCTGATGAGTAGATCCCTGTAAGAACCCCTTGGAATGCATAGCTTGTTTCCTTGGAACAAGAACCCCTCCTGCAGCATGTACTTCCCCCCTTGAGTCCTTCCTCCTCCAGTTTGTGTGATCCATTCCTCAGCAAAGTCAGGGTCCTCCTTGTACAATTCTTTCAGAAATTCAACCCCAACACCCTTTGCTCCATGACTGCTAACAAAGAATGCCTCCTTGACAGTGCATCTGCCACAACATTCTGTTTCCCCTCCTTATACTTACTAGAGAATGTAAAGGATTGTAGAAACTATACCCACTTGGCATGCCTGTGATTCAGCTTGTGTTGGCCACTGATATACTTCAATGCCTCATGATCTGAGTGCAGAACAAAAGGCTTTGGCTTCAAGTAGTGCCCCCAATGCATGACTGCTCTGATGATGGCATAGAATTCCTTGTCATAAGTGGAGTACTTGAGCTTGGCACCATTCAGTTTCTCACTGAAATAAGCAACTGGCTTTTGCCCTTGTATCAACACTGCCCCAATGCCAACCCCACTAGCATCACACTCCACCTCAAACAGCTGATCAAAGTCAGGTAGTTTAAGGATGGGAGTCTCACACATCAACCTCTTGATCCTCTCAAAGGATTGTTGGGCCTCCTCAGTCCACTGGAACTCCCCTTTCTTCAAGCACTCAGTGATGGGTGCTACAACTGAACTGAAGTTCTTGATGAACCTCCTATAGAATGAAGCCAACCCATGGAACCCCCTCACCTCAGTGATGGTTCTAGGTGTAGGCCATGTTTGAATGGCTGCAACCTTCTCCTGATCAACTGAGATTCCTCTTCCTGACACAATGTACCCTAGAAATGCAACATCCTCAACCATGAAGGTACACTTCTCTAGCTTCCCATACATCTTCTGCTCCTTTAAGATCCCAAAGATTGTTTCAAGGTGCCTGAGATGTTCCCCTCTGCTGCTACTATACACTAGGATGTCATCAAAGTAAACCACAGCAAACCTGCCCAAACAAGGCCTCAACACTTCTGTCATAAGTCTCATGAAGGTGCTTGGGGCATTGGATAGTCCAAATGGCATGACAAGCCATTCATACAGACCATGTTTTGTCTTGAATGCAGTCTTCCATTCATCCCCCTCTCTGAGCCTCACCTGATGGTAACCCTGCCTTAGATCAATCTTAGAAAAGACCTGAGCTCCACTTAGCTCATCAAGCAGGTCATCTAGCCTTGGAATGGGGAACCTATACTTGACTGTAATGTTGTTGATTGCCCTGCTGTCAGTGCACATCCTCCAGGTGCCATCCTTCTTGGGCACTAGTAGAGCAGGTACAGCACAAGGGCTTAGGGACTCCCTCACAAACCCTTTGCTCATAAGCTCCTCAATCTGCTTCTGCAACTCCTTGGTGGCAGTTTGGTCACTCCTGTAGGCTGGCCTATTTGGCAGCACAGAACCTGGGACCAAATCAATGTGGTGCTCAATCCCTCTTAGGGGTGGTAGTCCATCTGGTAACTCTCTTGGAAAGACCTCCTTGTATCTCAAGATCAAAGGTTCAACCTCTGCTGGCAACTTGGAACCTTCCCCTTCTGTTACTTCCTTAGATAGCAAGATGATCACAGGTTGTTCTTGCTTCATCTCCTTGATCATAGCTGCCTCTGATAAAAACCACACCCCATTGACCTCCTCTGGCACATTGGGACTCCCATAATTCCTCTGGTTGGGTGGTAGAGGTGTCAAAGTTACCTTCTTTCCCCCATGCCTGAAACTATAGGTGTTATCCCTACCCTGATGAGTGGTGTTTCTATCAAACTCCCAAGGCCTTCCTAGTAGTAGGTGACAGGCATCCATTGGTACTACATCACACAATACCTCATCTTGGTATACCTTCCCAATAGAGAAGGGCACCAGGCATTGCCTATCAACCCTCACCTCAGCCCCCTTGTTAAGCCATCTCAGTTTATAGGGGTGTGGATGCTCTTGAGTAATCAGACTTAGCTTGTTTACTAGGGTGATGGAAGCCACATTGGTACAACTTCCCCCATCAATGATCAAGTTGCATACCCTCTCTTGAATGGTGCACCTGCTTCTGAATATTAAAGACCTCTGGTCATCCTCCAATGGAGTATGTTGAGAGTGCATGACCCTCCATAGGACCAAGTTATGGTCTGTGTCAGGATGAGCCATGACCAAGTCCTGCATTGGTTCCTCCTCAGCTGTCACTACCTCTAACACCATGCTGTCATCAACCTCATACTCAACTAATCCCTCCTTCTCCCACTCTTCTACCTCCATAAGTGTCAGGGTTCTCTTAGAAGGACAGTCCTTCCTAAAGTGACCATAACCTTGGCATTGGAAACATCTGATTTTGTTCTCAGTTGGGGTGGGGTTGGGTTTAGAGTTCACAACTCCCTTTCCTTTGTCTGTGGTTGATTGGCTGGTTGTCTTAGGGGTCTCTCCCATCCTAATACCACTGTAAGGTTTGTATGCAGGTCTAGTAAAGGCTTCTTAGGTAGAAGCTGGTTTGGTTTCCCCCTTTTCTCAACCTCAAGGGCCAGGTTTGACAACATCATCATAGGACCAAAAGGTTGCCATCCTTACTTAGCAGCAAGCTCCTATCTAGACCCTCTAAGAATCTGGCAATCCTTTGCTCAGGTTTCTCATTGACCTCACACTGGAGAGTCAATTGCTCAAAGTCCCTTAGGTATGCTTCCACAGACCTCTCTTCTTGTTTCAGTTTGGATAGTTTAATGAACATATCTTGGGTGTAGTCTTTAGTGACAAATTTGTTTAGCATTTTCTTTTTCAGTTTTGACCAAGACCTAAGAGGTTCCTTTCCCTCCTTAATCCTTTGGTGCTTTAAGTTGTCAAACCATAGGGATGCATATCCTTTCAATCTTAGTACAACAACTTTAAAAGACTTAATATCAGAGTAACTTTTGTATTCAAATACCTTCTCAACATCCCTAATCCATTTAATAAGATCATCAGGGGTTTAAACTACAGAGGAATTCAGCGAATGCTACCTCTGAGATGCTTGTCAGTGTGCTCTGGAACTCCTATAGGTTTTTATGCTTTCTCCGGGGAGTCTGGCCCTTCTTCCTCCTGCAGGGGCTGTCCTCTTCCCATGCCCATGTGGCCACGACCTCTGCCTCTGCCCCTAGGGGGTGGTCTTCCCCTCAGTGGGTGTGTAATGTTCTCCATGACAGTGTTCAAGGCAGCCAGCACTACATTGACACTGCCTGCTAGCTGATCCACCTTGCCTTCAATACCTGCAAGCCTCTCTTCACTCATTGGGTTATTTTTTTGTGTTTTTGTTGTAGTTAGGATAACAATGGCTAACAAACAAGCGTGGATGAGCAAGAATTGCCAGTGATATTGATTTAGGGGTGTGTTAGGAATTGGACCCTAGACTCCTATCTAGCACTGGATATGGATGTTAATCAACTCCCACAGCTCAACACAGGGAATCAAACAACAAACTAGACTAGTTAAGGCTCCTTACCACAGCCAAGCACAGGTAAGCAGACTTGAACTAAACAACAAGCCAAACACCCCACAGTCTATGCACAGGGATATCTTAACTTGCCACAGACTTAGATCAACAACCACAGCCTAGCACAGGAAGTTATCTGGCCTGACTTTCAACCAAGACAATGCATAAGTTGGAAAGATTTTAGAAATGAGAACGATGCTCAGTTTTTTCATTCAATAATCAACTGCCTTGTACAAAAGAGCATGGGTCCTTATATAGGCCTCAATGCTGGATGTGATTACAACCCTAGAGTATCATCTAAGGGCCAAGATTAACTATTAAAAGATGACAAAATACTGGCTAGAAATACAGACTGCTAATGCTAAAAGAAAAACAATAAAACGGACAAAATGCAGACATTTGACAATGACATGCTCCAGGTTGTGCTTGTTGCTTGGTGTTGGCTTGGAACTTGTGGACGAGGCTCATCAATGCACCTTGACCTTCTTCTGCAGTAGTTCTAATAGTAGGGAAGACAAGGAAAGACTTTTGGAGATAGTCTTTCAGTTTTTAGCTAGAAATGGAAAGACTGCTTTATGCTTTATGCTTTGGGTAGGCTGTTTTGATTTGGATTTTTCGGGTAGTTGTGTTGTGTTTTGGAACTGGTTCCCTAGGACTTTTTTGGACCTAGGTGGGTAAGGTTTTAGCTGGGCTTGGTGGTAGCTGGTGGTTCAGAGGGTGGTGGGAGTTATGCCTTCCCCAAGTGACTGGTGTAGGCTGTTTTTGTGATATTGTGGTGGGGTGTTGGTGGGCTTGTCTTTGGCTTGCTTGGCTCGTGTCTTGGCTCGTGTCCTGGCTCGTGTCCTGGCCAACATTGCTCAGCTTGCAGCTTCCCCTTTTGTTACCCATCCCTTGCCCCCAGATTGACCCTTGGCTACCCATGTAGACCTCCCCTTGGTTGCCAATGCTCACCCCTTGATCCCCCTTGGCCTGCCCCCTGTCCCTAGTGTTGAATTCTGCCCTGCCCTGTGCCCCAGCTCCTGCTGCATCCTGAGTTGTCGAGAAGCATAAGCAATGACCTTTCTATTCTGCATCAAGACACATCCCAAACCATGCTTTGAAGCATCACAATATACATCATAATCAGCTTCATCATCTGGTAAAGTTAAAACCAGTGCGGTAGTCAATCTCTTCTTTAATTCCAAGAAGGCAATTTCACATTCATCGGTCCAAATATACTTTGCTTCCTTCTTTAGAAATTGAGTCATCGGTCTTGCTAATTTGGAGAAATCTTTCACAAACCGACGATAATAACCCGCTAAACCAAGGAAACTCCGTATCTCGGACACATTTTTCGGACTTTTCCAATCCACAACCGCCTCAATTTTAGCTGGATCGACCATAACACCGTCTTTGGAAATGACATGACCAAGGAAAGATACCTCGGGCAACCAGAATTCACATTTGGAGAACTTAGCATACCACTTTTGGCGTCGAAGAACACCCAAAATGGTTCGAAGATGAATAGCATGTTCTTCCTTAGATTTTGAAAAGATCAGAATGTCATCAATGAATACCACCACACATTTATCAAGATACTCCCGGAAGGTACGATTCATCTGATCCATGAATATAGCTGGAGCGTTAGTCAAACCGAATGGCATCACATTGAATTCGAAATGACCATACCTCGAGCTGAAAGCAGTCTTCGGAATATCTGCTTCCCGAACGGGAATCTGATGATAACCCGATCTAAGATCGATCTTTGAGAAAGTAGAAGCACCCCGTAACTGGTCAAATAGATCATTAATACGAGGAAGAGGATATTTGTTTTTGATGGTGACTCGGTTCAATTCACGATAATCGATGCACATACGCATTGAACCGTCTTTCTTCTTGACAAATAGTACGGGCGCACCCCAAGGAGAAGAACTAGGCCTTATGAAGCCTTTCTCAATCAAATCATCGAGTTGGATTCTCAACTCTTTCAACTCAGAAGGCGCCATACGATAAGGAGCTTTGGCAATTGGTCCAGTTCCAGGAACTAGATCAATAGAGAATTCAACATCTCTTTCCGGAGCAATTCCCGGTAATTCATCGGGAAAAACATCTGGATATTCACAAACAATTGGAACATCCTTCAAAGAAGGAAGAGAAGAATCAGAAGTAGTCACTACACATAGAAATGCTTGATGACCCTTCTTCATAACATTTAACATTTTCATTGCCGAGATTAACTTCACCGTTGTTTGCTTTCTAACTCCTTGATAAGAAATACGAGCACCCAAAGGACTTTTGAGAATGATTTTCTGATCACGACATTCAAATCGTGCATGATGAGTAGCTAACCAGTCCATACCCAGAATAATATCAAACTCTTCTAAAGGAAACCGAAGAAGATTTGCAGGAAAAATAGATCCATTTATGGATATTGGAATGTCGGAATGAAGATAAGAACATGAAAATACTTCTCCAGATGGTAAAGAAATAGGAGTAGTTTCCCCGACTGAAGCTTTGAGCGGTAACTTGTCGGATAGTCTCATGGAAATAAAAGATAAGGAAGCTCCCGTATCAAACAATATTAAACACGGAAATTCATAAATAGAGAACATACCCGTCACGATATCTGGCTGTGCATCAGCCTCTGCTCGGCTCATAATAAAAATCCGACCCTTAGGTCGCCCAGAAATAACCGGTGTAGACACCGTACCCTTCCTCTCCGGACATACATTCGCCTTGTGCCCTGGTTTCTGACATATAAAGCATATAAACGGCTTGTTGAAGCAACCAACCCCAGGGTGAATAGGCATCTTGCATGTAAAGCAGACACGACCTTTAAGGTCGTTGTTGATACTCGGCACAAAGGGACGGTTTCTCTGGTTTGCCGATCCGCTCTGAAAGTTTCTCCTCTTGTTTGGAAAAGAGGAAGAAAAGGAAGGTCGAGAAGAAGGATATAAAGGTCTCTTGCCAAAGGCATTAGGAGCAACATAAGAAGCACGAGCTTCCTCGGCAATCTCCCTGATAGAACTCTCCGCCCAGATGGCATCATTATAGATCGAGACAAAGGAAGTCGAACCTCTACTAATCTTTCCCTTTATCTGGGGAGAAAGCTTTCCCAAATAAAAGAACGCTTTGTCTTCTTCTACCCTAATAAGTCGAGTGGCATAATGAGCCAACTCATTGAACCGGGTAGTGAACTCCTGAACCGATAATTTGTCTTGTTTAAAATCCATGAACTCCTTCAACTTTTGTTGCTTCAACTCATCCGGATAAAACCTCGTCTCCAAAAGTTCCCGGAAACGAGTCCACCCGAAATTAGGCTCCAACTTAGCGGTAGGACCAGAAAGAGTCCACCACTGATCTGCTTCTTTCACCAAGAAGTGAGAAGCTAAACGGACCTTGTCCTCTTCAAGGACATCATAAAGAGAAAAACTCTTCTCCATCTCTCGTAACCACTCGGAAAGTTTAACGGGATCCACTTCGCCATCATAGGTTTTGGCTTGGCTCCTCGATAGCTGAGAAGCGACCCACGTATAACCACCGTGTCTCTCACGGTCAGGATTCGGATTTACTTGCTGGTTTTGCAGATTTTGCTGGTTTTGGATAATAACGGTAAGAGCTGCTAAAATGGTGTTGTCAATCCTCGGAGGCATCTTGCAAAAGGAAAACACAGATTAGTACTTAACATTTAGCAAGAACAAGAAGACTACAACATAAATCCTAATCTACCCATCTTACCCTTCTATCTCACGGTTTATTATTTCTTAAGGTCAAGTTATTTATGCAAGGGTACACAAACGTGCGTCGTGAGCAAAATAGCTCTGATACCAACTGTGACACCCTCAAATTTGCGGAAAGAAAAAAAATTATTTAATACATAAAAGAAATACGAGAATACAATACGAAGGTGTCATAACATAAAAAGGTCATTACAAAACGAAAATACTATTATACAAAATCAATCTACAAGACGGGAGACATATCTCCCGTATAAATACGGAAATAAAAGTGTGTACAATAATATACAAACTATGAACCGAATATAGGTCCAAGGTAAAAACTTCGCTCGCTAGCTCGTCCATGTACCCAAATATGCAACACCACCTGTTCGACCGCATTAAATATAAACACGGAAGCCACAGTCAGTGGGGAGTAACTCCGAGTTCTCCCAGCCACGAAAGGTCGAGTTTAATGAAACATGAATAACATAAAAGCAATGTATATGGAAAATACAAAACTTAAACATATATGATATGCTTTTCATGTTATGAAACAGATAACTAACAAATAACCTAGCATGTGAAAGCTATCATGTGAAACCGATAATAAACTATAACTCGAGGTAGGGAAGCTGGTATGCTAGCTCAGAGGTTCCTCTCAGAAACATGGCCGTGATACACTCAAAACCTAATCAACACGTAATCATGTGAATCAGTTAACAATCGGTAATCCAAACTCTATCAATCTTAGCCGGCTTGCATCTCACCTTCTAAAACTCATAGAATCATACATACCTGAAAGACCAATACTTCTATAAACAGGCATAAGTTCCTAGCACGGCCCATAGTCGATTGTAACTCGAGGCTATACCACAAGGTAGGAAAACATCCTAGTCCTAGACTGATCAGACCTAGTAACAACAGCTATTCCATTCCCCGTCTCGTGACCAGAAGTACAAAAGAAACTCTACTAGGCGACCCCCTAAGCAGAGATGGCTAGTACTTAAGCTGGCTCCAACCCCAAAACGGATTAGATAACCATGCCCCGACTTGGATATAAACCCACCAATCCGGGACACAAAAGCTATTAACCATGAACTATATACTCGTTAAAGACAGTACGGACCTATCAATGTCATGGTCCAAGATACTCATTTAGAATTACAATGGCCGAACCAAAATAATATCTTAACTCAGAGGTTACCTTTAAAACATGGCCAAGATACGACTTAACATGCCATATAATCGTAATTCTCTATGGGTACTTAGTCAACACGACACCAACCATATAATTAAACAGTCACAGGAAAACATCCTATCATGTGACTAATTGCATATCCATAATAATCAATTAACATATCGCCTCATATCTACTAAGGCTAATTCATGAATTAAATACAACCTGACTTGAAGACAAATCCCCGACCCGAGTCCCGCGACGGGTCATCAGTCAAATCGGGGCTGACTAGATCTTAGTTTGACCAACCCGTTGGATCAAACCGGCTAGAAACAGAGTCTTTATCACATAGACTTAAACATAAAAATCAACATATTCAATACATGTTATTTTATTAACTTCTAACATGTGAACTATTATATTATAACAAAACCCCGTTTGACTTAACTAATATCCAATTAAACTCCGATCTCGTCTTATAATTTCTAACATGTGAGAAATAATAATTTTATGAAAAACCTTTTTAATTAAATATTTTACTTATTAATATTTCCCACTTGCTAAATATTACAAACACGATAAAAATGACGATAACTCAAAAACCGTCACAAGTCCCAAAGTGGGACCCACAGGCTGATTTTGGGCCGAGACACACATGGGTCTGGACTGGGCCCCACGGCCTGTTTTGGTAAAAATGGCAGATTTTACACTTTTTATTTAAAACCGTTTTTCTAATATTTCCCGCATGCTTTAACATATTCAAAACCCGTCAAAACAACAACCAATCAATCAAACATCGACACAAACCAAAGACCAAAACCCGGACCCACCATGGACCAACCCAGACCGGTCTGAACCGGCCTGGACCGGCCTGGTGTGGTCCGGTTCAGTCCAAACCCCACGGTTCACCCAACAAACAACATCAAATCAATTCCAACATGTTTTTAATCATCAAACAACCATTTTAACAAACATCATACAAAATCATAACTTATTAAAAATCATCAAAATTTGTCAAGAACACAAACTTGTTAAAATTTAATAAACACATGAAAAAAGCATGAACGAGAAAAGCAGGTAAAAGGCGGCAAGAAACACGAAAGGGGGGAAAAGGGCAGAAACAACAGAAAAATCAGAACGGAGGATACAATTCCATGAGTAAAAATTCATCAAGAACAATAAATCAACATAAAAATTCACTACAACTTAAAAATCATCAAGAACACTAAATCATCATAAAAATTCATACAACATAAAAGCATCAAAAATCATCAAACATCACAAAAATTCCATACAACATAAAAATCATAAAACAACATAATAATTACTACTTAACATATTACTAACTAAAAATCCATAAATCATAAAAACATGAACCAAAAATAAAGATGAACAAAAATCCAAATAAATAAAACTAAAGGCTATATTACTAACTCAAATCCTAAATAACCATAACATGAACATAAACTAAAACCTATAAAAATAAAACTAAGGCTATGTGACATTAATTCGTCGAGTAAAACGGAATCGTTACCTTAGCTAGCCAAAATCACTTAGCACAAAATAATAAGAAGTAATAATTAAGAAAACCCTTCTACTAGTCTTCACCCAAAATATAAGAGTCTCCAAATTCGTCTTCAAACTCTTCCCCTATAAGAAATAACAAGAAAAACAATTATTAGAACTTAAACTTAATTTTCCATAATTAAATGGTGAAAACGATCTTGACGGAATTGAAAATAAACCGTACTAGAAGATGGAGAGCGAAGAGGAGATCCTAGAAATATAAATTAGGAAGGATTTAATTAAGAAATGAAGGATTTATGGAGGTTTTGCTCAAGAACGATGAAGAACGATTGATGAAAGATGAAGAACACGAAGAACGATTAAATAAAGTGATGTTTTGATCTTTATTTGAGTTGTTGTAAAAATGAAAAGTTGTTGGTGAGTGGAGAGTGGGTTGAGCCGTGTAGATATAGGCCAAATAAAGATGTCGAGTTTTGAAATTGTTGTTACGTAATTGACTCGCGTTTAATAATTATTTTACGGTAAACGATTAAATATTATTTACGATAAAGTTAATATCAAGATATTATGATATTAAAATGAAAAATAATGAAAATATCAAGGCTTAAGAGTGGGTAAGTGTGCCGTGTGGAATTGTGATTGTCGGGTCTGATTTCGAGCGTTTTGCGTAATTTTCGTTCATTGATCGATAAAGCGAATAGTGATCTAGATATTATGATATTGTAATCAAAAGTAATCAAAATATCAAGGCTATTAGAGGACTTTAAGGAGCCGTGTGGTTTGAGGTGATTCGGGTCTGTTTGTGCTCGATTTGCGTAATCTCCGTTGACGGATCGATAAAGTAACAAATATCTAAGATATTTGTATTATTTTAATCGAATCAATTAAAATATCCAATCGTGAGTGGGAAACGATGACATGGCCGCGTGACTCATGCCAAAGTCGAGTTTCGATTTTGTTGCGCGCTTTACGATGCGTCGGGAATAGTTAAATGACGATTGGTTAAAAACCGTACAAGTTATTCTTTAAATTCCAAATAAATTCTAAATAATTTTATTAAATTATGACAAATCTTAATAAATCGAAATAAAAATAAATCAAAAATATTATTTTTTTAAATAAAATTTCGGTCTTCAAAATCGCAAGCCGAGTCGGGAAAAGTCAACGGAAGTCAAAATCGACTAAAAAGTCGGGAAAAGTCAAAATGACTTAAAAGTTCAGAAAAGTTTAAAACGACTTTAAAAGCCAAGAAAAGTAAATGACAACTTTAAAAAGTCAAGAAAAGTCAAAGACGACCAAAAACGGTCTTTTCATGAAATCTCTCAAAAATTCCAAATACGAACGCGGAATTTCAAAATACGACTCGGAACAAAAATTCCTATATTAAAAACTTAAGTTCTACTGAAAAGTATCCATAAGCTATTGCTTAAGCAAATTGGGTACTTTTCGGGTTGTTACAACATTTACATGTCCCTATGGTACCTTTGCTTACCGTAGAATGCCTTCTCGTCTTTGTAATGCCTCCGCCACTTTCCAACGTTGCATGATAAGCATTTTCTCCGACTTTATCGAGTCTATCATGGAAATGTTTATGGATGCTTTTAGTGTCTATGGTTCTTTATTTGATGCTTGTTTAGCTAACTTGTCTAAAGTGTTGAAGTGTTGTGAAGAGCTTGACTTGGTATTGAATTGGGAAAGTGCCACTTCATGGTGAATGAAGGAGTGGTACTTGGTCATATTGTCTCGGAAAGAGGAATTGAAGTGGTTCATGCTAAGGTCCAAGTTATTGAAAAACTACCACCATCGGTCAATGTGAACGGAGTAACGAGTTTCTTAGGCCATGCGGGTTTCTACCGCCGTTTTATTAAAGACTTTTCTAAGATTGCGAAACCCATTACGGAGCTTCTTTTAAAAGATGCTCCCTTTGTGTTCACTAATGAGTGTCTTGAGTCTCTTATTAGGATCAAGAAGGATTTGATTTCCGCACCTATCATCCAATTACCGGATTGGAACTTGCCATTTGAGCTCATGTGTGATGCAAGTGACTATGCGGTAGGTGACGTGCTACGACAAAGGAAGGATAAGGTTCTCCATGCTATCTACTATGCTAGCAAAACCTTGGATGCGGCTCAAATCAACTATGCCACCACAGAGAAAGAGCTACTTGCCATTGTCTATGCCTTAGAAAAATTTCGATCTTACTTAATCGATTCCAAAGTCATTGTTCATACCGATCATGCCGCTCTACAACATCTCCTAGCTAAACAAGAAGTTAAGCCAAGGTTGATATGATGGATCTTGCTCTTGTAAGAATTTGATCTTAAGATTAAAGACAAGAACAATGTCGAAAATGTTGTTGTCGATCACTTATCACGCTTGAGGTTCAATGATGGAGGTATTGATATACCTATTGAAGATCCCTTCCCCGATGATGTTCTAATGATGTTGTAAGCCAATATTCCTTGGTATGCCGACATTGCCAATTTTCTAGTTGGAAAAGAATTGCCACCTAACCTTTCATTTCAACAAAGGAAGAAGTTCTTACATGATGCCAAACTTCATATAGGACGATCCATATCTATTCAAACATTGCTCCGATGGGCTTTTTTGGAGATGTATCCCACATTGGAATGTCAGAGGGGTGCTGCAACAGGAGTATGTGACCTAGACAAGACAGAAGCTCAAGACAAGACTCAACATCAAGACAACAACACCATTCAAGACAACAACATCCATTCAGACAACACCATGACCAGTTATGACAATGTCCTATTCAGTCCAAGCCACAACCACTTCAAGCCTGCTAAGACAACACCACACAAACCAGAACAAAGCCTAGCCATCCAATTCCCAAGACTAAGACACAACAAGACACAGCCAACAGCCCAACAAACCCAACACAACAAAAACAGCCCTCAGCCAAAAACAGCCTATTACAGTCTTTCTAAACAGGGTCCATGAGGGTCCCACACATTCAAACAAGCCTAACCAACCATCAACCTTAGTCCTTGGGAAGGTCCTCTACAACTTTGCCCAGGACTTCTCTTCCAGGAAATGCACACACAAAAAGTTAGTCTAGGGACAACTTCAAACTATCCAAATGTCAGCCCTTTTTGCAGTAGTTAACATGTCACTATCAAACTTTCCTGTTTTGATCAAACAAGCTCGAGGGTCTTTTAGCAGAACCTTTGGCATCCATCTCACTTCATTTGAGCTCAAGAATCAAGCCTAGAAGTCCACTCCTCCACCAGTTTCAACCTAAACAAACCAATTAAGGCAGATTGTCCCATTAGAATTGCTTTTCTACTTTATTGCTTTATGCTGAACAATGTAGCTGTTATTTCTGTTTCTTTTGCAAGCCAATTGTGGCCCTAGGATGTATTGAACGAGTAGGATGTAATCTCCTTGCCTATATAAGGCCATTTCCTAATGAATGAAAGACAGATTTGAAGTAAAACATAAAAACTGAAACCTTGTTTCTGTTGCATCTCTTGGCTGTGTGCTTGAGACAACTTCCTTTGCTTTGTGCTTGGAAGTGAGCTAGGGTCCTTAGCTGTGTGCTGGGATCAAAGTTCAACCCTCAATCATTGGCTTTGTGCTTTGGTTAAGGTTCTATCTTTGTTCTTTAACAATCAGTTCAAACAGAAACAGAGTATTTGCAAAGTGTCTGTCCTTAGTTCAAATTGTCATTGTTTAGCTTGTCTTTCTAAATAATTTCAGTGCAAATTGGTTATCAGAGCTTTGGTTTGTGAGTTCATCTACCTAACTACATTAAAAACACAAAATACAACCATGAGTGAAGAGAGAATCACAGGTCTTGAAAACACAGTTCAAGGTCTTGTCAAAACTGTAATGGAGGTCTCTAGATCTGTCAATGAACTCCTTGAGGGCCAACAGAACAATGATACAAGGGGAGGCAGAGGTCGAGGGAGAGGAGCACCTTTCCCACAAGGTGGAGGAAGGAGGAGACAACCTGTAGATCAGTTTGAAATGTCAGATTAAGATGGCTCAGATCACAGTCTTCTCAGACACCAAGACAAAGACATCAAGGTAGAGATCCCTGACTTTCTAGGTAGCTTGAACCCTGATGATTTCTTAGATTGGCTAAGGTCTGTAGAAAGAGTCTTTGAGTTTAAAGGATACACTAATAGAAAGGCTTTTAAGGTTGCTATCATGAAACTAAAAGGCTATGCCTCACTGTGGTATGAAAACAAGAAAACCTTGAGGGTTAGGGAAGGGAAAGAACCTGTAAAGTCATGGCTCAAACTGAAAAAGAAAATGAGAGCTATGTTTGTCTCTAGGGACTACACTCAGGACATGTTCATTAAACTTACTCACCTAAAGCAAGACCAAAGACCTGTAGAGTCCTACCTAAGAGACTTTGAACAACTTACTTTGCAATGTGAGGTTGTTGAGAAATCTGAACAAAAGATAGCAAGGTTCTTAGAGGGGTTGGATGAAAGGATAGCTAGTAAAGTCAGGTTACAAAACATATACTCCTTTGAGGAAGCGGTCAACTTGTCTTTAAGGGTAGAAAAATTGGGAAAAGGAAAGGCCAGTGCTTCTAAGACACCTTCCAGAACCCCCACCTTCAAGCCTTTTGTAGGAGTCAAGATAGGAGAACCTGTGGTTCCTGTTAAGACCCCTTTCAACCTTGATAAAGGCAAGGCTGTTGAGGCAGGCCAAAGGAAGACACCCCTCTCAAAAAGTGCTTTCAATGTCAAGGGTATGGACATTTTGCTAGAGAATGTCCATCTAAAAGGGCTCTGAGTACCCTAGAAGTAATCCATTGGGGAGATGATGAAGTGTTGGTCTGTGATGAAGAGATGGAAGAGCCTGAGGTAGAGGCTAGTGAGGAGTTGATAGAGCCTGATGCAGGGTTAAGTTTGGTAACATGGAGGGTAATGCATACTCAACCCCAACCTTTGGAAGAGGATCAAAGACACCAGATCTTTAGGACTAGATGTACCATCAAGGGTAGAGTATGTAACCTCATTATTGATGGTGGAAGCTGCACTAATGTGGCCTCCAAAACACTGATAGACAAGATAGCTCTACTCACCAAGGACCACCCCCTACCTTACAAACTCAGATGGCTAAACAAAGGGGCTGAGATCAAGGTGGATAAACAATGTGTTGTGCCTTTCTCAATTGGTAAAGGGTATGTGGATGAGAGTCTTTGTGATGTTCTACCTATGGATGCATGTCACCTTTTGCTTGGAAGGCCATGGGAGTTTGATATGGATGCGATACACCATGGGAGGGACAACACCTACACTTTTAAGTATGGGAAGAAGAAAATCACCCTGGCACCTCTACCACCTGCTTTAAAGATCAACCCAAACCCCATGAGTGAGGCTTCCAAGGAAGTCATGCTGATAAGTGAATCAAACTAGCACAAGAGTTAAGTGAGCTACAACCTGTATACATATTACGTGCCAAGGAGACTGGGATGAGCATCATTGATATCCCTGAAGAGGTCAAGTCTATCCTAGAAAGTTATGGTGATGTCTTTCCTACTGAGCTCCCTAGTGGACTGCTACCACTTAGAGGAATAGAACACCACATTGACCTAGTGCCTGGAGCTATCCTACCCAACAAGAGAGCTTACAGGAGTGATCCTAAGGCTACACAAGAGCTCCAACTTCAAGTAGGTGAACTGCTCAACAAGGGCTATGTTAGAGAATCCATCAGTCCTTGTGCTGTACCAGCCTTGCTTGTGCCAAAGAAGGATGGGACTTGGCGTATGTGCATTGACAGTAGGGCCATCAACAACATTACCATAAAGTATAGGTTCCCCATACCTAGACTTAATGATATTCTGGATGAGTTAAGTGGGGCTCAAGTATTCACTAAGATTGATCTGAGGCAGGGCTATCACCAAGTAAGGATAAGAGCAGGGGATGAATGGAAGACAACTTTCAAGACTAAACATGGGCTCTATGAATGGTTGGTAATGCCTTTTGGGTTGTCTAATGCCCCTAGTACCTTCATGAGGTTAATGACATAAGTCCTAAGGCCCTACTTAGGCAAGTGTGTTGTGGTTTACTTTGATGACATTCTTATTTACAGTTCAACTAGGGGAGAACATTTGCAGCATCTGAAGTTGTTGTTTGAGGTCTTAAGAGAGAACAAGTTGTATGGCAAACTAGAGAAGTGCACCTTCATGCAGCCTGAGGTTTACTTCCTTGGGTTCATCATCTCTAAGAAAGGAGTAGCAGTTGATCCTGAGAAGGTGCAAGCAATCAAGGAATGGCCCCTTCCTCAAACTGTTACTGATGTTAGAAGTTTTCATGGGTTAGCATCCTTCTATAGGAGGTTCATACAAGGGTTTAGTTCAATCATGGCCCCTATTACTGAGTGCATGAAGAAGGGAGAGTTCAAGTGGAATGAGAAGGCTGAAAAGTCTTTCAATCTGATCAAAGAGCTACTATGTAAATCTCCAATATTGGTTCTACCAGATTTTAACAAACTCTTTGAGGTAGAGTGTGATGCCAGTGGCCTTGGCATAGGAGTTGTGCTTACTCAAGAGAAGAAACCAGTTGCATACTTCAGTGAGAAACTAAATGGAGCCAAGCTTAATTACTCCACATATGACAAAGAATTCTATGCCATCGTGAGAGCATTGAACCACTGGAGACACTACTTGAAGCCTAAGCCTTTTGTGCTTCATTCTGATCATGAGGCTCTCAAATACATCAATGGACAGCATAAACTCAACCCCAGGCATGCCAAGTGGGTAGAATTCTTGCAATCCTTCTCATTCTCCAGCAAGTACATAGAGGGTAAGAACAATGTTGTAGCTGATGCATTGTCTAGAAGATCTGTGATGTTAACCTTCATGGAGCAAAGGGTGTTGGGATTTCAGTTTATGAAAGAGCTCTATCAAGAAGACCCAGACTTCAAGCATGAATGGGAGGTGTATCAGGAAGGGCAAGTCAAGAAAGGGAGCAGGTACACAGCTCAGGAAGGCTACTTGTTCTATGGAAACAAACTATGTGTGCCTAAAAGACCTTATAGGGGGCTACTGGTCAAAGAGGTTCACTCCAATGGCCTTGCTGGTCACTTTGGGGTGCAGAAGACCTATGACATATTGCAAGATCAGTTCTATTGGCCTAAGATGCTCAGTGATGTGCAAGATGCCCTCAAGAGGTGCAGATCTTGTCAACTAGCCAAAGCACACTTTCAAGCAGGCCCCTACACACCACTTCCAGTACCAAACAAGCCATGGGAAGACCTCAGTATGGACTTCATTGTAGCCTTACCAAGAACTCAAAGGGGCAAGGATTCAATCATGGTCGTTGTAGATAGGTTCAGCAAGATGGCACATTTCATTGCTTGTAAGAAGACTGAGGATGCTTTGGGGGTAGCTGAACTATACTTCAGGGAGGTTGTCAAGTTACATGGAGTCCCTAGAAGCATTGTTTCAGATAGAGACACAAAGTTCATGAGTCACTTCTGGAGAACCTTGTGGAAGCTATTGAAGACCAGGCTCTTGTTTAGTACTTCTCACCATCCCCAAACTGATGGGCAGACAGAAGTCACTAACAGGACACTAGAAAAGATCTTAAGGAGCATTGTTTCTAAGTCATTAAAAGATTGGGACCTCAGGCTAGCACAAGCTGAGTTTGCCTTCAACAGAGCTCCCTCCAGCAGCAAAGGTAAAAGTCCTTTTGAAACAGTTTATGGCACTAATCCTCTCATGCCTACAGACCTAGCACCAGTCAAAGGAAACAAGGCAAGCTATGATGCAAAGAAAAGAGTTGAGCAAATGATACAGATTCATGAGCAAGTCAAGAAGCAGATTAAAAGGTCCAATGAGTTGTACAAGGCTAGGTCCAAGGGACCTAAGAAAGCAAGGGAATTCAAGGCAGGGGATCTTGTATGGTTGTATTTAAGAAAAGAGAGATTTCCAGACAAGAGGAGAAACAAGCTCATGCCAAGAGCTGATGGACCATTTGAGATATTGGAGAAGATAGGCACAAATGCTTACAAGGTGGATCTACCAGGAAGCTATGGTGTACATGGTACTTTCAATGTTAGAGACCTCAGCCCCTACCATGGTGAATCAGATGATGAAGGTGAGGAAGATTTGAGGGCAAATCCTTTTCAAGAAAGGGAGGTTGCAACAGGAGTATGTGACCTAGACAAGACACAAGCTCAAGACAAGACTCAACATCAAGACAACAACACCATTCAAGACAACAACATCCATTTAGACAACACCATGACCAGTTATGACAATGTCCTATTCAGTCCAAGCCACAACCACTTCAAGCCTGCTAAGACAACGCCACACCAACCAGAACAAAGCCTAGCCATCCACTTCCCAAGACTAAGCCACAACAAGACACAGCCAACAGCCCAACAAACCCAACACAACAAAAACAGCCCTCAGCCAAAAACAACCTATCACAGTCTTTCTAAACAGGGTCCATGGGGGTCCCACACATTCAAACAAGCCTAACCAACCATCAACCTTAGTCCTTGGGAAGGTCCTCTACAACTTTGCCCAGGACTTCTCTTCCAGGAAATGCACACACAAAAAGTTAGTCTAGGGACAACTTCAAACTATCCAAATGTCAGCCCTTTTTGCAGTAGTTAACATGTCACTATCAAACTTTCCTGTTTTGATCAAACAGGCTCAAGGGTCTTTTAGCAGAACCTTTGGCATCCATCTCACTTCAGTTGAGCTCAAGAATCAAGCCTAGAAGTCCACTCCTCCACCAGTTTCAACCTAAACAAACCAATTAAGGCAGATTGTCCCATTAGAATTGCTTTTCTACTTTATTGCTTTATGCTGAACAATGTAGCTGCTATTTCTGTTTCTTTTGCAAGCCAATTGTGGCCCTAGGATGTATTGAACGAGTAAGATGTAATCTCCTTGCCTATATAAGGCCATTTCCTAATGAATGAAAGACAGATTTGAAGTAAAACATAAACTGAAACCTTGTTTCTGTTACATCTCTTGGCTGTGTGCTTGAGACAACTTCCTTTGCTTTGTGCTTGGAAGTGAGCTTGGGTCCTTAGCTGTGTGCTGGGATCAAAGTTCAACCCTCAATCATTGGCTTTGTGCTTTGGTTAAGGTTCTATCTTTGTTCTTTAACAATCAGTTCAAACAGAAACAGAGTATTTGCAAAGTGTCTGTCCTTAGTTCAAATTATCATTGTTTAGCTTGTCTTTCTAAATAATTTCAGTGCAGGTGCTAGAAGGATGCCATTTTTCTCCTTATGGTGGTCACCATGGACCATCCAAGACCATTGCAAAGGTTTTGCACTCCGGCTTCTATTGGCCAACTATGTTCCAAGATGCCAAAACTTTCGTTATGGTTTGCGTTGCTTGCCAAAAGAGGGGATCTATATCAAGAAGGCAGGAGATGCCCTTAAATTGTATTTTGGAAGTGGAGGTATTTGATGTTTGGGGGATTGACTACCAAGGACAGTTTCCTTCATAAAAATGGAATCAATATATTTTGGTTGCCGTTGATTATGTCTCTAAATGGGTAGAGGCAATAGCTACTCCAACAAACGATGGCCGTGTCGTGATTAACTTATTCAAGAAAATTATATTTCCGAGGTTTAGGATCCCAAGAGCGGTCATTAGTGATAGTGGTACTCACTTTGGTGAGAAATAACTTGATGCCTTATTGGAGAAATATGAGGTGTATCATAGAAGAGGCTTGGCTTACCATCCACAAATCAGTGGCCAAGTGGAGGTTTCTAACCGTCAGCTCAAGTCCATATACTTGAGAATGTTGTTTCCCAAGTCACGAAGGGATTGGAGTATGAAGCTCGATGATACCTTGTGGCCCTACCGTACCGCATATAAGACACCTATTGGTACTTCACCATATATGTTGGTATATGGAAACTCGTGCCATCTCCCCGTTGAGATGGAACATAAAGCTTATTGGGCGGTCAAAGAGGTCAACATGGATCAGTTCCGCTTACAAGCTTATGAGAGCTCCCGTCTTTACAAGGAGATAACAAACAGATGGCATGATAAGAGGATTTTGAAGAAGGAATTTCAAATCGGTGATAAGGTGTTTCGTTTCAATTCCCGGCTCAATATATTTCCGGGAAAGTTACGATCGCGGTGGTCCGGTCCATATACCATCACGAATGTCAAGAAGTTCGGTTCCGTTGAAGTGATGACCACCATTGGCGAAAAATTCAAAGTAAATGGCCATCATAATTCAAAGTAAATGGCCATCATTTGAAGTTCTACCATGAGAATGGGATCGTTGGGACAATAGAGGAAGTTACCATTCATCATGTCTCCATAGAAGCGTGAACCGACTCAAGATTCAAATGTCGTGCGGGACGTTAAACCAACGCTTCTTGGGAGGCAACCCAAGCTTCTATTTGCTTTTATTTTAATTGTTTTTAATTTTCTGCAATTTCTTGTCTTTTTAGAATTAGCAATGAATTATTAGACTTGGCGGTGTTCATTTTTTGGTGATTTTTAGGTGAAAAATGAAGAAAAGAGGATTCAATGAGGAATTTTACGCATCCCCAAGCATGAAATCCCGTTTGGGGACGTAACTTTCAAAAAACAGGACGTCAATTGAACACACGGACGAGAAAGTCAAAGTGGGTAGAAAATGGTCAACCTCAATCACGGTTCCCTGGCCGCGATCGAGGTCGCAGTTCCCTGGTTAATTGTCGATTTCTTTAGAATACGAAACAAAACTCAAACACTCTATCACTCCTCTTCACCGACAATATTTCCTCTACCCATTTTTCTTCCTTTCTTCACTTACATCACAAGGAAACATCACTTTTTCATCATTTTGCAAGTTTCATTCCACCATTACCATCATCAAGTAAGTTTCCCTTTCATTTCTCTTTGATTTCATCCAGTTTAATCAATTCAATCAAGTTTTTCAAACCCTAACTCCATTTTGGGGGAACTCGAATTTTGTACTTATTTGTGCTAAAATTGATTATATTGTGCTCTATTAATTTTTATAGGATGAATTAGTTCACTAATTTGTTCTATTATTGTTGATTAGATGAATTTTTGTCTTAAAATTTCAGAAAAAGCCACCTCGAAAAGCTCATACCCAAGGTGCTTCAAAGAGAAGAAGAGGTGATGCGAAATCCTCTCGGGCTGCGGAGGATGTTGAAATGCCCGATGTACCGGAGTGGCATGATGATGCTTTTCCCTGAGTGATCTTAAATGGTAAACAAAAATGGGATAATTGGGTCATCTTACGCACCAAAGGTATGAATATCACTAAGTTTATCAATCAAGCTTCTTTACAAAAATTTGGAATTGAGAAACATGTTAAGACTTTGTTTAAGAATCTTCTAAAAGTTTCAATAACCCATTATTAGACATTTCTATTAATTCAAATTATTTAGTTTACTCATAAACTAGGTGGATCTTATGCATTCATAACAAAAATACAAAGATAAGAAGAAACGTTTTCCTTACATTGTTCTTAGACGATTTGGGCACAAGATTTAGACACCTTCCAAATCTTGTTCTAGAGCTTATAATACGAAGGATGATTTCAAAGTTCTTAGTATGAGAACTCTCCAATAAGTAACACCCAAGACTACCCAAAATCACTACTAAATTACGTCACGATAGTAATATAGTGGTCTCCCTTTAATATATATCTAATAGCTCTATTACTACACCTACTAAATTATTAAAAATTTATGGACAATATTTTTCGTGAAGTTTCTTAAGCTTTTCATAGTGTAAGAATACTAGAATTTTAGAGACATAAGCTACAACTTATTAAGATGAGATCAAGTAAGTTAAATAAGAAGAAAAACTTCTTATTTCCTTCACCACACCGGCACACCCACATGAGAAGGGAGGGTAGCTTTTCCATTTTGTCTTCACAAGGCAATAGGTGGGTATCTAGCTTAGGTAGTAATCATATTATTCCATTCTCAATTAGAACAATAATCATCACCTAAATACCTACCCTATATCCCAAAACCGGCACCGCACTTAAAATGGGTATCAATTTTATCTTTTGAAGTTTATCATTTGTCACATATGTGAAATGTGACATGTGACATGTAGTTTAGCTTATAAATGTGCATTTAACTAATTTAAATACAATTTCAAAACAAATAAACAAAACTTAACATTTTAAGTCATATTTTATAATCACATGTAAATAAAGTGTAACACCCGCAAATACACCCTATTTTTCATAGTAAAAATATTTTACGGATACTTTTCAGCGAAATTTAGCTTTAATTTAGAATTTAATTTTCCGAGTCGAATTTAGAATTTCCGAGTTCGTATTTGGATTTTTCGCGAGATTTCAAGTGAATCCCGTCTTAAGTCGTCTTTGAGTTTTGTTGACTTTTTCCACTCACCTTTCATATACTCCTTCCTAAACCCTAACTCCCTCACACAACTCTTTTCTTTCTTCCTTCCTAAGAAAACCCCAAATCATAACTTCCATAATCTTCCCAAGCTTAGATTCGTCATAACTCGTTCGTTTCTCGCTCAAATTCACGTAAGTTCGTCTTATTCTTCCCCTCTTAGCTTCCTCTATCCGTATTGGTAATAAAATTACCGTCTTTCTCACTTTTTAAATTATCCGTCTTTCTCAAAGGTGAATTATATTCATCTTTTGTTATCTAATTGTAGGTGGAGACTTTCTAGAAATCGATTAAAGACGCGAAAAGGTAACGGTGAAGGGTTACTCGATATCATTTACGTGTTTTACATGCTTCTATGTTAGAATTCGTATTTAGAATACGATTAGAAAGCTTAGGATTCATGTTATTGATGATGATTGTTGTTAGTTGATGATATGAGAATTGATATGAGAATTGATATGAGAAGTGATGATTTATGATAATAGTTGATGATGGTTGAGTTTAGAACAAATTGGAGTTGTCTAGACTCAAGTCACGGTCGTGAGACTCAAGTCACGGGCGTGAAATAGTGGCTGATCTTTTACCCTTGCGTAACAGAGTGTTTCACGGACGTGAAATAAAAGTCACGGTCGTGACCTTGTGCAGTTTCACTGCACTGACCCCTTTTCGTAAAATGATCATATCTCCTTCGTTACTTGCTTGTTTTGGGCTTGTGACCTCTCGTTGGAACCGTAAGAGGATAAGCTATCACCTCAACTTGGAATTTCTGTATTTAAATATCTAGAACTCTAGTTATGACTGTTTGAAGTGGACCCTTGTTTTAGTTAGTTTCCAAACTTGTTGTTTTGAGATAAGATTTATGTTTCCTATTTATTATGCTTCTTAAACTTGGTCTAATGCTTATGTATCACGTATTGATTGATGTTTATCATATTTACATTTATATAATGCCCTATTCTCATGCTTGGTGACGGTTTTTGGTATGTCCCACTTTGAGTCGGTTTTTACAAATGATACGGTTTGAGCACTATTTTGTCTTGTGCTTTGTACTCTCATTCCCTTGGCTACCTCCACGTTCGTAAGGCTGGAATGTCGGAATGGGGAGGTATCCTACTGCTTAATGGCATTTGTAGTGGGCATACGACGACGTTGTTGGGAGTTGAACGCATTGCGTTGATCGACCCGGCCGTCAAATGTTGTGTACTTGCGAGGTGGTGTTATTTGCATGTAGTGTACCGCTTGTTATGAGGCTTGTGCTCTTTTCCGCCTCTTTCGTGAATTGATCTACCGAATTTGGTGTACTCGGTGTCTATGATTGACCGAGTCTTGGATGCGAAACGTTTATCGCATGTCGAACCGGAAAATGTGATTTCGGGATT
>JAIUZE010001336.1:0-93232 GCA_022085475.1 Heliosperma pusillum | reverse complement strand
GAACCTGCCGTTCCGTAGATAAGATCCTATATTTTATTACAAGTATATTTTAACAGTTTTGAAATAGACCTACATATATGTTACGTTCCTTCTTCTAAGTTTCGAGGACGAAACTTTTTAAAAAGGAGGGGTGATTGTAACAACCCGAAAAGTACCCAATTTTTCTAGTTAAAAATATTTACTAACACTTTTCAGTAGAACTTAAGTTTTTAAAATAGGAATTTTTGTTCCGAGTCTTATTTTGAAATTCCGCGTTCGTATTTGGAATTTTTGAGGGATTCCATGAAAAGACCGTTTTTAGTCATCTTTGACTTTTCTTGACTTTTAAGTCGTCTTTGACTTTTCCTTGACTTTTTTAAGTCGTCATTGACTTTTTCTTGACTTTTAAGTCGTCCTAAACTTTTCTTGACTTTTAAGTCATCTTCGACTTTTCTCGACTTTTCAGTCAACTTTGACTTCCGTTGACTTTTCCCGACTCGTCTCATAAGTTGAAGACCGAAATTTTATTTAAAAAAATAATATTTTTGATTTATTTTTATTTAGATTTATTAAGATTTATCATAATTTAATATAATTATTTTGAATTTATTCGGAATTTAAAGAATAACGTTTACGGTTTTAACCGAACGTCATTTAACTATTCCCGACTCATCGTAAAACGCGCAACAAAATCGAAACTCGACTTTGGCATGAGTCACACGCCCATGTCATCGTTTTCCACTCACAATAGGATATTTTAATTGATTCGATTAAACTAATACAAATATCTTAGATATTTGTTACTTTATCGATCCGTCAACGGAGATTACGCAAATCGAGCAAAATCAGACCCGATATCACCCAACATCACACGGCTCTTTCCTCTTCTAATAGACTTGATATTTTCATTTCTTTTGATTAATATATCATAATATCTAGATATTATTTCACTTTATCGATCAGTTAACGAAAATTACGCAAAACGATCGAAATCAGATCCGTCTTCTCATCATTTCACACGGCTCATAAGTCCTCTAATAGGACTAGATATTTGTCTTTCTTTTGATTATTAATAACATAATATCTTGGTATTTAGTGTAATTAACTTTATCGTTAATTATATTTAATCGTTTACCGTAAAATAATTAGTAAACGCGAGTCAATTACGTAACAACAATTTCAAAACTCGACATCCTTATTTGCCTATAACTACACGGCTCACCCAACACCATCATTACTCACAAACAACTTTTCATCTTACAATAAATCAAGTTAAGATCAAAACATCACTTTATTTGATCGTTCTTCGTGTTCTTCGTCGTTCATCATTTGTTCTTCATCGTTCTTGAGCAAAACCTTCATAAAATCTTCGTTTCTTAATTAAATCCATCCTAATTTATATTTCTAGACTCTCCTCTTCGCTCCTCATCTTCACGTATGGTTTAATTTCAATTCCGTAAAAATCGTTTTCAAGACTTTAATTATGGAAAATCATATTTTAAGTTCTAATAATGTTTTCTTGTCATTTCTTATAGGGGAAGATTTTGAAGAAGAGTTTGGTGACTCGTATATCTTAGGAGAAGACTAGAAGACGGGTTTCTTAGTTCTTAGTTCTTATTATTTTGGTGCTACTTGATTTTAGCTAGCTAAGGTAACGATTCCGAGTTACTCGACGGATATATGTTACATAGCTTTGGTGTACTTTAGTTTTTGGTTCATCTTTAGTTTTTGTTCATATGATTATGGTTTTATGATTTTAGTTAGTAACATGATAAGTGGTTGATTTTATTATGTTGTAGGAATTTATGAATATGTTGGTGTCCTTGTTATATTTTTATGATTTCTTCATGATGATGATTGTTGCATGTTGGATGGTTAAATTGGATGTTTAAAATGAATGTTTGTTAATTAAAAACATGTTAGAATTTAATTGGGGTGGTGGTTGTTGGACCATGTTGGGTGGCCGGAAATTGGGGCTGAAAACCGAACCAGACCGGCCGGTTCAGGCCTGGTCAGACCGGTTCAGGCCGGTCCAGCCCGGTCTGGATTTGGTCCGGGGTTGGTCTTTGGGTTGTGTCGATGTTTGATTGTTTAATTGTTGTGTTGACGGGTTTTAATTATGTTAAGCATGCGGGAAAATATTAGAAATCGGTTTTAGAAAAATTAAAGCAAAACAGCCATTTTAGCAAAACAGGCCCGTGGGGCCCATCTAAGCCCATGTGGGGTCCGGCCCAACTCAGCCCATGGGTCCCACTTTGGGACTTGTGACGGTTTTTGAGTTATCGTCATTTTTTATCGCAGTTTTTGTAATAAATTAGCAAGCGGAAATATTAATATTAAATATTTATTAAAAAGTGTTTTTTCATTAATTATTATTCTCCCCTTTTAGAAATTATAAGACGAGACCGTAGTTTAAGTTAATCTCCTTTAAAAAGTCAAACGGGGTGTTTGGGTATAATATAATCTCAGTTCACATGTTAGAAGTTTTAAATAGCATACATGTAATGATATGTTGATTTTCTTGTCCGATGTGATAAATACTCTCTGTTTCATAGCCCGGTTTTGATCCACCGGGTTTGGTCAAACTAAAGATCTATCAGCCCCGATTTGACTGAGACACCGTCCGGCGGACTCGGGATCGGGATTTGTCTTCAAGTAAAAGTTTGTATTTCATTACTAATTACTGATTAGCCTTACGTCAGATATGGCGATATTATTTTTGTTATTATGATATGCATTAGGCACATGATAGGATGTGTTCCCGTGACGGTGTTGTTTTACTAATGGTTGGTGTCCCTTGTTGACTAAGTACCCATAGAGAATTATGGATATATGTGATGGCGTCTTGACCATTCTATTCTAAATGATACGTGGACCATGACATTGAGGGCCGCTACTGCTCTTTAACGAGTTATAGTTCACTGCTTGATAGCTTTTGTGTCCCGGCCTGGGGGGCTTATCTCCAAGTCGGGGAATGGCATCCTAAGAGTTCCGCTTTGGGAAGGGAGCCAGCTTAAGTACTAGCCATCTCTGCTTAGGGGGTCGCCTAGTAGAGTTTCTCGTGTACGGTTATGTCATGAGACGGGGAATGGAATAGCTGTTGTCGCTAAGTCTGATCAGTCTAGGACTAGGATGTTTTCCTACCTTGTGGTATAGCCTCGAGTTACAGAAGTCGACTATTGACTGTCCTAGGAACTTATGCCTGTTTGTAGAGAAAGTATTGGTCTTTCATGTTTGCTATGATTTATAGTTCTAGAAGGTGAGATGCAAGCCGGCTAGGATTGATAGAGTTTGGATTACCGATTGTTAACTGATTCACATGATTACGTGTTGATTAGGGTTTGAGTGTATCAGGCCCATGTTACATGGTAACCGCTGAGCCAGCATACCAGCTTCCCTACCTCGGGTTATATTTTATTATCGGATTCACATGATAGCTTTCATATGATAGGTTATATGTTAGTTAATTGTTTCATAACATGAAAAGCATATCATATCTGTTAAGGTTTTGTATTTTCCATATACATTGCTTTTATGTTATTCATGTTTAATTAAACTCGACATTTCGTGGCTGGGAGAACTCGGAGTTACTCCCCACTGACTGTGGCTTCCGTGTTTATATTTAATGCGGTCGAACATGTGGTGAATGCATATTTGGGGTACATTGACGAGCTAGCGAGTGAAGTATTTACCTTGGACCTATATTCGGTTCTTAGATTGTATATTATTATACACTCTTTTATTTCCGTATTTATACGGGAGATATGTCTCCCGTCTTGTAAAATTCTTATGTATAATATAAATTTTCTTTTGTAATGAACCTTTGTATTTATGACACCCTTCGTTATGTATTTAAATTATTTTTTTTTCTTTCCGCAAATTTGAGGGTGTCACACATTAAAACAAAACTCGAATTTTTTTTTATTATAAAGCTCAGATTGACAGATTCTACACCATCAATTGTGCTACAACTGGTGGTATAGTCTGTTAACTTTTTGATGATTAGAAAAATTAATACCAGGTTATTCAGAATGGTCCCAATTGGGTTAGGACTTGGGATTATTTGGATTATTAGTAAGGTGAGGTTATTACTTACGAAAAGCGCTTTCATGTACCAAGCACTTAATAATATTATTTATATATGTTTTGAGAAATATTGAATCGAAAAGTCTTGACATATGGAAATAAAACAGAAAAGAAAAAGAAGAGAGGGGTAGCTTATTACAATATTATCGAACCCAAGTTAGAAGGGATCGGCTCCAATGACGATAAAAACTCTCACGAGTTTCCAATTCTACCGTTAGCAATTTAATTTTCAAGTATAACACAACATTCTCAACATTTTAGTAAGTTTTGGATAGTAGAGTAATCAAGGACACTTTTATATTACCTAAATTCGAAAATCCTCAGTGTAGAAGCAATCACCATGAGAGTCTACGACTCGCTTCACCTCAAATAATAGACAAGCATATAGACTAAGACAAGTTAACATTTTGGAACTTTCGACGGAGGGTTTGAGTAGGATACTAGGATAACACCTCCAAGGAGCCAAGTCATACTGTATTATTTGAACTAAGAGCAGTAATGGACAACGGGAACGATGCATTTCTTAAGAATTTCACTGTTGCTTATCTATTGAGGGGAAATGCTTTTTTGTAAGTCGAGTGTAACCCCATCTCTAGGAGGATTGTCTAATATTAAAAAATTGGTACAGACCCACCCGCTGTTTCAGTCAGAATGAATCCCCGGGATCCGGTACATTGGGCTTCGCTTAAGCAAGTAAACTACCATAATTATTCAAGTAAGCAAGGGACTATGAGGAAGTATCGGCTACGCACCAACAAGACTTCTTGGACAAACAGATAGATAGACTAACGGATAGCAAGGGACTATGAGATGTGAGAATCATGACGATGATTTTGATGTGGTTGTGCACTTTAGAGTTAGATACATCGGTCGACCTCATATACATTGGTCTCCAGTACCATTATATCTGAGTTGTTGGGCTGTTCACGGTTGAGCTAGAATGCTAGATACAGTGGACTAACCGTATGAGAGATGAGTATATGACCATATCTAAAGCAAATTATCCTGCAATAGAGGATTCAAGGCTCAAATGTAAATGTAGACAGACAGAAATCACCTTTTAGCTTTGCTGCGTGATGCAACAATTTTCTGAGCAATTCACCGCCAATCCCCTTCAAGTTCAGACACCTCGGGTAATTAATAAACCAAAAGATCGCATGCTAAACTGCCAAAGGACAGAAACCTGATATCATATGTCACACCTTAGTTTCAGCTTTGCATCTTCATGCATGTCAACCAACATAGATTTGACACGTGACACTTTAATTTAGGCCAAAAACATGAAGAGGCTACAATGTTAGATAGAATAGCCGAGATTTGACACTCGGGCACACTCGTGTCTGGTTCTTTTAGCAGCAGAGGCTGAGTAGCATAGTCCATAGTAATTGTACATGTGACCTCATAACTCTTGCTGAAGGCTTTTCGGGCAAATCTATATGCTCCCACGAATTCGTCTACAGTTTCTTTCAAGCTTGTTTACCATGAATTCTGTACCCATCTCTAGCAAGTCCCAATATTGGCTAGAAGAGTCCTTATAATCAGCATCAACATGCAAGAGGCTCTGCAATAATAACCGGCGAAAGAACTCTGCATAATTTATATCGACTTCTTGGATTAGCACAAAACAGCAATGCTCTCACATTAAAGAATACCATCCAAAACAAGAGAACTACAGTTCGAAGGAAGCAGCGAGTTCTGCATCATTACTCCCTTTCACCCCTTTATCATGAAAATATATTTTATTTTGATTGAACAATGACAACAGATGCAGTAGCCCCTCAACAGAAAGCTTTGAAGGCCTCTTATCCTCAAATCCACTGGATTTTAGAATTCCAACCACCTTTTCTTTGAACAAAGTCATTCCCATGACAGAATAAAGAAGCCTACTAGGATCAGCGCCATTGACTATCTCGTGAACGTCCTTGGCATCTTCATGATCATCAATTACTGTAGAATCATCTTGAAATGTCGAAGTATTGTCCTTCGACCCCATGAGTTCAGATATCCTCATCAACTCAATCAGCTTCTTCTTTTGCTTAAAGGTTGCGCCTAGAGTCTTGTTCTTCTTACAAAAACAGGTTCTCGTGAATGCACACCATTCACTTAAATCAACATTGGGAATGTCCACCTTTGGTCTAATTATAACAACAGATGAGTCAACTTTCGGAACAGGGAAAAAATCCCTTTTGCTTACATCCATGATATGTTCGACATCAGCAACTAATTTGACATTCACAGCCAAACGATTAAACTCCGAATCACCTGGATTTGCTAATAGGCGACGAGCAAACTCTTTCTGGAGAAGAAGAGTTGCACTTCGAAATGACCATGTCCCAAAAACCAGTTTAGCAATCAGTGGTGATGAAATATTGTAGGGAATATTGGCCACAACAAGATCGAATTTGGGGAACTCAGTCTTCAGTGCATCTTCACGAATCAGCTGCAAAAACAAGTTGCATAAGCCAATGTTCAGTACAAGGTTTACACATTACTAATAAGAATCACATTTTTGGCTAGTTTGTTTGTTCCTGCCAGATATTTCAGACTTACAGTTAAACGATCTTCAAGTCCACAATCAGCTACTCTCTTTACAAGTGCATCAGCCATCCTCCAATCAATTTCAACTGCCACAACCTTTTGCGCTGCTTCAAGAAGTCTGAGAGTAAGATTCCCAGTACCCGGGCCAACTTCAAGAACGGTGTCAGCGGCCTTGATATTAGATTTCTTCACAATTGCGTCAAGGACACGTGTGCTAGTGAGAAGATGTTGGCCCCTGCTTTTATGAAGTTGGAAGTCACACTCACTTCTATCTCTTTTGCTGCTACCTCTCCCACCATTTACATCTACATCTCCATCTTTTGAGATGCCTTGGTGATAAAGTTTGTTATCAATGTATCGCGACAAGCACTGGAAGCTCTGAGCCAAGACGGTAGAAGAAAACAGATGAAAGCTACGCCGCTGAAGCATTCTGTTGTAATCTATTCGTCTTCAACTGGTACAACATAATCAAAAACTTGCATTTAGTCAATCAGATCATATAACTGATTTTGATGTTTGCAACTTGCAAGTGTTCGCTAAACAAGCAAATTCATAGGATTCTCCAAATAGATTTATACACCATGAACGTATATAGCATTGTTTCAGCGCATCCACTGGACCACTAGAACCATAAATCACATTCTGCCAAATTGTCAATGGCCTCAATGCGACAATGCTACTGATATGTATTTGGCCATGTAAGCAACTAAGCATTGCCTACTTTTCTACTTGAATCGATATGGAGGCGATGGACGCCAGTATTTCAAATGTCCATCAATACAATGAATCATTAATACAATGGGATAAATACTGTTGATTATAACATCAGACCCAGTATGCCCAAGACCTTCGACTAGACCACGCGATCAAGCCGGATAGCATGGTTCAAGCCAACTTACAATTATAAAAAACTACAACAACCTAGTATCAGTCGATATATGGTAATGCATCCTCAAGAGCAGTGGCAATGCGGGGCAGCAGCAATGAAAACTTGAGAATGTCTTTGTTGATGTTTCGGGATTATAGTGATTTTCTAGTTCGCTTTGCTGCAAATTTAGCTCCGCTATTGTTCAGATATTGAGAATCAATGACATAAATATCACAAATTCTCATTTGTGACGGGTATATCCGTCACTAGCTTGTGACGGGTCAAATAATACCACATTGGTAGGAAAAGACAAGTCATTTGTGATTCCCTAGCCTTGACTTACTGAATAAATATATGAACACGATCACTACCAAACAAATACTCCGTAAATTTTATGAATGCACACGAAATGTAGGCAAAATATGAAATAAAAGCGTAGCAGTTATCAGCAAAGCATTTCGTCGAATAGGTAGAGTGCATGAACAACTTCCTAAGAAGGAAGCCATACCTTCAATACGAAATTTTATATATATTCGTTTCACTTTATAAACATGATCATAAAGTTACTTCGTAAAAGAGGTGACAATCGGATCAATCGAGTCGGAACATCATCCCGACAGTAATATTGACTTTGGTCCGCAGGTGGTGGTGTGATAGACGAACAGCACGGGAGTGCAACTCTAAAACTGTGCAACGGTAGACTTGAATGCTTTGATGATACAAATTCAAGTTTAAAACACCTAAACCCGTTTTAATATTAAGACGGGTAGCTATTTTAATAATGGGCTAATAATATGTGAGCCCAATCATATATAGTAGGCTACTAAATACTTCAAACGAAATAACAATTGGGCTACTGATGTCAATCGATAATAATTGGGCTTTGGAGCTTTAAGTGGCATCAAAATTGGAGTCCAACGACAATACAGCAGCCCGATTTCATTTTTATTTTCACCAAATTGTATATCAAACCATTTTAGGTAAAACTAGTCCAATAATAATACATATGACAAAAGTACTTGTTAAAGATATAAAAAATCGAATGGTAACTTAATTTATTATATTCATTATTGTCCACTTGTCAACAACTATAACCACAAATAGTCATATCTTATTTCTTTGGTCTTTTCACCAACACTAATTCTCATTGAAGACGGGTCGGGTTGTCTGTCACAAAAATGCAAGTGGGAGCCAAGTGAGAAACCAAATAAATGGGTGTCCATTTACCTTTTCATGAGAGGAAACCCGACCCGTTTTCATTGAAAATGAATATGCGTCTTCAATGTGATTTGTTATTTTACCAAAAGTAAAAGTAGATAAATGAAGATAAAACCATAGCAAAGGAAGAATAAAGTTATATAGTATACAAAGAGAATATTAGAAATAAATAACCAGATTCCTAGATTTTAAATTAATGAGGTGTATGACATATGTTATCGTTCATCGTTAATATAAATGTAGGAATCTGATTGTTTACTCCTAATATTCCTAATACTCTCTTTGTATATGATAAAGCCCATAAGTATAACGTTTAAGGGCTTGCTTGGGATGAGAGTAATTATTACGAGAGTAATAGAGCTTAAATGAACTAAAAAATGAAGGGAAGTGAAGGGGTTGGAGATGGAATTGGATAGAAATGGGGAAATATAGTGTAATAGTCCCTCTATTAAGGGAGTAAAAGTTACCTACCTCCCCCCCTCAAGTAATGCAGTACCTCCATATGGAGGTAATAATTCCTCTCTCCCCTCCTCTTTACCCCCTCCACAACCACCACAAAAGCACCAATCTACTCCAATTTCTTCTTGTTTTAGCTCTCATTACTCCCTTAATAATTACTCCCATCTCAAGCAAGCCCTAAGGGTTATTCTAGTTTAACTATAGATGTAGAGGTCAAGTCCTAAGAATGCAGTGTTAACACTCATGCGGGTGAGCTTTATCACCCTAGTAGTCATACCAGACTCAAATTTAGACTAAATCGGATAGTATACACGACGAGGGGTGATAAAGGATGAGACAGCTCGGGATAGACTCAGTAACTTAACGAGTCAAGCTGAGCTAACGTTGGCTCGTCTCGAAAAGCTCACGAGCGGCTCAAACTTGTGTAATAAAATAATATTTTTCTCTTATTTCATAAAAACATTTATCATGGTGTATCTTTGTATAATCATATCAAATATTTTTTTTTTATTTGCCCAATACTATTATATATAATTTTTGAATCCTGCTTTATAAACTATCAAAGGAAAAAAAACCATAACTTAACAATTATATATATATAGTATAGGTCAAGTTAAACTCGAACTCGATCGAACTTGGGTAATAGCTCACGAGCATGGTAATAATGACTAATGAGCTCAATTTTTAAAGCTCGAGCTCGAGTTTTGCTTCACGAGCACAAACTCTGGCTCGGCTCGTTATTATCCCCTACGTCCAAGACGACGACGACGACGACGACGACAACAACAACAACATCAAGAAGAAGATGTGTTCATTCACACGGTCGATTGACAATACAATCGATAAATAAGTATTTTCTGTGGCGTATTATTATTTTTTTTTAAAATAATATTATTACACTACTTATAGAAAAATTCATGATGCATGACGCACAATTACGATCTTTATTTTATTTTTTTACTTGTGCTTGAGTGTTTTTTTTTTGTTTAAATGAGTTAACAGTATCGTGGACTAGAATTTAACTTCAACTTTACGAGTCGAATAAGAGAATTTTTATCAATTGAGCTAACTCTTGTGTTAGCTGTGCGTGAGGGTTGAGTCATGCATCTACCTACATACACCCCGAAATGATTAACGGATTGGCAAATGCTACGATTGGTGATGATAATAGAGTTCGGAGAGGACAATAAAGTTAAATAAAGCCGTTAGTTATTAGACAAATATGATCCCAAGTTTATGTCGATGATTTACTTTAATGATAAATTGATAATGGTGATGATTCAACCAAAACTTTCGGTTTAGAGTTTAGACACAAGTGATATTCCTTTGAAATGACTAATCCCCTAACAGTCCTAATTACCAACCAAAGCATCCATAAATCCAAAACAATATGTTAAGGTCATGTAGTTTTGGTGATTTTGGATATTAGGCACTTACAGCCGGTATTCTATTCCACAAATTCTCATTTGTGACAGGACGATCCGTCGCAACCTTGCGACGGCTCAAATCCTTCTCATAAAGAACAAGTGACAAGGCAATTGAGTGGCAAAAGAAGCCCCCCACTTACCTTAGCACTTGCTGTTTGTGACGGGACGACCCGTCGCAAGCAAGACTTAATGATTTTATTCATTGGGTCACGTGAGTTGTATTAGATCAGTGGGAGATTTTGGAAATTGTAATATTTTACTAAAATAATACTACTATATAGTACGGACTATGGAGTATTACCTTACGTAAAGATAACAGTTGTTTTTTCTTTTCACTATTAAATTAAACAATATGCAAAAATAAAAGTAAAAATATGGTATCTTAAGACCTCCTAAGCCTAACCGGTACATTTTGTGTGTGTACAAACAGAGAAATAGAGGCAAATTTGAGGGTGAACGGATTTGAAAATAAGTCATAAGTATAATCTCTCAAGAGTTTTGTCCACTGAGCTAATCTGGTACCATAACATACTACTTTCTTAGGGTATGATTATTGATAAGACTCATCAAAATCTTAAGACTTTGCCACATCATCTTTCCACTAATTTTTCTTATTTTCTTTATTGTTCAGACTCACCTCAGACTCTACTTTATCACTTTACCTAAAAAATGTTGGGTTACAAAAATGACAAAAAAAATATGGCACATGGAATACATTTATTGGATGTTTTCCCTTGAAATATAGACATCACAAGAGTCTTAAGTTGAGTCTTGAATAACTTAAAACTTTGTCAAGACTTTGGTAGATTATTGGGAGTCTTAAGTGAGTTTCTCTCAAGACTCATGTGAGTTTTGTCTCAAGACTCACCCAATAATCTTACTCTTATAATGTCTTGTCTCACGACTTTTACAACCTGAGTAATAAGTTAATACTCTCTCTCTCATTCCATTTATTGTTTTACTTTCTATTTCAGGGAATTTTTTAGAAAAATGCTAAATTAACAACTTTATCCTTAAAATTAAAGATAATGGGACTATGTCATTTTGAGGAAGTAGTAGTTACTAAATTAGGAGGAATTGTTAAAACAAATACAAGAAAGATAAATAAAAACGACGAAGAAAACAACATATATATATAGAGAAAGGATCATGTAAGTCCACTTCCATTTAGTGAGTCCATGAGTCCTCTTAGAGGCCCTTGGACTTAAAGATCAATGGCTGAGATTAAAACAAGAAAATGTCATTAGGATGGTGTTAATCCCCCTCTCTCTCATCCCCACTAATTAAATCACTAATACATACCTAATCCAATCTCAATCAAACCCTAATATTTATAACCTTTCCTCACCTTTTTCTCTCATTTTAACCTCCTCCACTCTCTCTCTACCTCCCTTCTCTCTCATCAATACTCTAAAAAAACAAACCCAAAAAAAACAATCCAACACTCATCAAAATTCCGGCCACCTCTCCGGCCTACCCCCACCACACGACAGCCCCACCCTCCTCCTTGCTTAGCTCGCCACCTGCGTCCTCCTCCCACCGCCACCCACGTCCTCCTCCAGACCCACCGCCACCCGCGTCCTCCTCCAGACCCACCGGCATCCGCGTCGCCATCCGCGTCCTCCTCCAGAGCCACACCGCCTCCTCCAGACCCACACAACCTTCCTCCCACGACCCCTGCCACCGCGCCGTCGCCCCCCTGCCGTCTCCTGCCGCCTCCTCTCTTCTTCTTCTCTCTCTTTTTTTTTTTTTTCTTTTTTCAGATTTGAACCACCACCTAATTTAGATATTGTTTTTTTTTTCTTAAATTTATGTTTTTTCAGATCTACTTTTCTATTTTTCAAATTTTATGTTATTATTTTTTTTTCCAGATTCAAAACCACTATTTTTTTTCCAACTTTTTATGTTTGTTATAAATGTTTAAACTTACACAAGCAATGAATAAAGTTACACAATAATATTTTTTGTTTTGTTGGTGTTGTTTGAAGTTACATTACTATGGATTAAAGTTACACATTTATGGATTAAAGTGACACAATTAAAGACTGAAATTACACTTTTAATGCTTAAATTACACTTTTAAGGCTTGAAGTTACACTTTTAATGCTTAAAGTTACACTTTTAATGCTTAAAGTTACACTTATAAGCCTTGAAGTGACACTATTAAGTCTTGAAGTGACACTATTAAGCCTTAAAGTTACACTTTTAAATAATAAAGTTACATTATTAAAAACTGAAGTTTTTATGTTTTTATTTTTTTGGTCTCATTATTATTTTGAGTTATACAAAAAAAGACTGAAGTTACACTTTTAAGCCTTGAAGTTACACTTTTAAGGCTTGAAGTTACACTTTTAAGGCTTTAAGTGACACTTATAAGGCTTGAAGTGACACTATTAAGGCTTGAAGTGACACGTTTAAATAATAAAGTTACTTTATTAAAAACTGAAGTTTTTTATGTTTTTATTGTTTAGATCTCATTATTATTTTTCAAGTTTTTTATGTTTTACTTTTTCAGATCTAAAAAACCACAAGTTTTTTTTGTGGTTATTGGTGTTGTTTCACTGAAGTTTCACATATAATGATTGAAATTTCACTTTTAGTAACTGAAGTTATTCATATAATAACTGAAGTTACACTTTGCTTAAGTTACACATTTATATGTTTTATATGTTTTTGCTTAAGTTAGACATTTCACATTTATATTTTATATGTTTTAAGTTACACAGTATGATTTTGCTTAAGTTACACTATTATGTTTTGATTTTAGTATGATTGATGGTGTTTTTGGACTGAAGTTACACTATTTTGGACTGAAGTTACACTAATAATGACCAAAGATAACATGTCTTAAAATTACATTATTAAAAATTGAAGTTACACTTTTAAGGACTGAAGTTACACTTTTAGGGACTGAAGTTACACTATTAAGAGACTGAAGTGATACTACTAAGAGACTGAAGTTATGCTTGAAGTTGTACAATTAAGAACTGAAGTTATATTAGTAAGGACTAAAATTACCAAAATATGCCTTAAAGGTAAATCAATTCAAATTAAAATTTTCAAATGGCTAAAGTTACCTAAACATGTTTTAAAGTTACATACATATGTCTTAAAATTAAAGTTACACGTATACGGTTTGAAGTTACACTTGTAAAGACTGGAGTTACACTCATAAAAAGGTTCAAATCATATAAATTGTCTAAAGTTACAAAAATTCAAATTTGTACCGTCGAAATCATATTTTAGCTTGAAGTAACACAAATAATGGTTGAAGTTACACTCAGAAAAGGCTAAAATCACATAAAATTTTCTTAAAGTTACATAAATTCAAATTTATTTAGTCGAAATAACATTTTAGCTTAAAGTTACACAAATAATGGTTGAAGTGACACTCGTAATGACTGAAGTTACACTCATAAAAAGTCTAAAATCACATAAACTTGTCTTGAACTTTCATAAATTCAAACTTATGTAGTCGAAATCACATTTTAGTTTGAAGTTACATAAATAATGGTTGAAGTGACACTCGTAATGACTGAAGTTACACTCATAAAAAGTCTAAAATCACATAAACTTGTCTTGAAGTTTCATAAATTCAAATTTATATAGTCGAAATCACATTTTAGTTTGAAGTTTCACAAATATGGGCTGAAGTGACACTCACAAATCTCAGAAATTCAAAAGTGCTCAAAAGTGATTAACTAAAGGCTAGAGAGAGAAAGTTAATTAATTAGTGCATAGGTAAATGATTAGTGTTAAGTGTGTTTTTGTCTCTACAATCTCATGCATCCATCTCCCTCATCCAATGGCCAAGATGAGGACTCATGGACTCACAAAAATTGGTGGACTCATAAGAACCTATCTCTCTCTCTCTCTCTCTCTCTATATATATATATATATATATATATATATATATATATATATATATATATATATAGAGATAGGTTCTTATGAGTCCTTCATATCTTGTGAGTCCATGAGTCCTCATCTTGGCCATTGGATGGAAGAGATGGAGGGACAAGATTAGAAATAGATGGAGGGATAAGATTAGAAGGAAAATGGATGGACAAGATGAGAACAAGATGGAGGAACAAGATTAGATTAAAATGAGTGGGGTTTAGTGAATTCCACCTACACATGACCTTGATATTGTAACAATATCATTTTGAGCCAAGTTTTTGTAACTTCAGCGTTTTATGAGTGTAACTTCAGTCATTACAAGAGTAACTTTAACCATTATTTTTGTAACTTCAACTTAAAATGTGATTTCGACTATACAAATTTGAATTTATGTAACTTTAAGACATGTTTATGCGATTTTAGCCGTTTTGTGAGGGTAACTTCAATCATTATGAGTGTAACTTCAACCCTTATTTGTGTAACTTTAAACAAAAATGTGCTTTCGTCTATACAAATTTAAGATTGTGTAACTTTAAGACAAATTTTGTGATTTTAGCATTTTTATGGGTGTAACTTCAGTAATTACGAGTGTCACTTCAACCATTGATTGTGTAACTTTAACCTAATAGGTTATTTCGATTATACAAATTTGAATTTATGTAACTTAAACACTTTTTTGTGATTTTAGCATTTTTATGAGCGAAATTTCAGTTATTACGAGTGTAACTTCAACCAATATTTGTGTTACTTTAACCCAATATGTTTACAATTTATATGATACTTTAATTTGAATATTTTATATTAACTTTAAGTAAAGATTAGGTAACTTTAGTCCTTACTAAGTGTAACTTCAATTTTTAATAGTGTAACTTCATTTTCAAATAGTTGAATTACAGTCCTTAAAAGTGTCACTTCAAGCCTTAATTGTGTCACTTCAGTCCCTAATAATGTAACTTCAGTCCATAATAGTATAACTTCAGTCCTTATAAACCCAGTACAAAATAGTGAAACTTCAGTACAAAAAAGTGAAACTTCAGTACATAAAAGTGAAACTTCAGTACATAAAAGTGTAACTTCAGTACATAAAAGTGTAACTTCAGTACATAAAAGTGTAACTTCAGTACATAAAAAAACGAGATCTAAAATAAATAAATAAAACATAAGAAATTTGAAAAATTAAAAAAAAAAAAGGATAGTTTTGAGATCTGAAAAATAGAGTAACATCAGTACAAAATAGAGTAACTTCAGTCTAAAATAAAGTAACTTCAGTACAAAATAGAGTAACTTCAGTCTAAAAACACAATCAATCAGACTAAAATCATAAATAAATAAAAAAAACCAGAAAAAAAGAAAGATGAAAATAGGACAAATAACCTCAACACAAAAAAATATAAAAAATAATTCTGAAAAACAATAAAAAGTAGATAAAAATATAAAAGGAGATAAAAAAACATAAAAAGGAGATAAAAAACAAAAAATCTGAAAAGTATAAACAAAATAAAAACATAAAAAGGAGAAGAAGGCAGGGGAGGCGGCGGCAGTAAGGGGGTAGAGGCGTCGGCGGTGGAACGGTGGCGGTAGAAGGCGGCAGAGGGGTGAAGTGGTGATGGTGGCGGCAGAAGGGGTGGAGTGGTGGCGGCAGAGGGAATGAGGTGGTGGTCGGGATGGTGAGTGAGGGAAAGGGGGAGGTGTTGTGGTGGTGGCCGGTGGTGGCGGCGGATAGGAGAGTGGCGGAGAGGGAGATGGCGGTAGTGGAGATGGACGGCGGTGGGAGCGGGAGATGCCGGCGGTGGGAGCGGGAGGAGATGCCGGCGGTGGGGCTGACCGACGGAGGAGAAGGGTGGTGGTGGGTGAGGAAGAATGGAGAGTAGTTTTTGAGGTTTTATTTTTTTGGTTTTATTTTGTGAGAATTATGAGAGAGAAGGGAGGGAGAGAGAGAGTGGGTAGATGTGAAAATGAGAAAAATGAATGGATGGAAGAGTATTTGTATTAGGGTTTGATGATGATTGGATTGGGTGTTTGTCACAATCTTGGCCTTTCATTTTGTTTTAATCTCAGCCCCTCATCCTCTTGAACCAATGGCTTGGACGATGGGGACTCATGGACTCAACAAATGAAGGTGGACTTACATGATCTCTTCTCTCTCTCTATATATATATATATATATATATATATATATATATATATATATATATATTTGGTTTATTAACGGTGTGTTAGCTACGTGCATAGGGAAGAAGGGGGGGAGTGTTATTGATATTGAAGAGTTTACGGAGTTTCAAATTCAGATTCACAAAGTTATGATATAAAAAATTGTTCAGGTAATGCTTAGAGAGTT
The DNA here is from genome assembly GCA_022085475.1 of Heliosperma pusillum. NCBI lineage: Eukaryota > Viridiplantae > Streptophyta > Magnoliopsida > Caryophyllales > Caryophyllaceae > Heliosperma > Heliosperma pusillum. The sequence goes on along the minus strand of JAIUZE010001336.1, from coordinate 76,419 downwards.
TATATAATATACTCTAAGACCTAATACAGAAAACTTAGAATCTGGACAAAATAGAACCCTGACCCAAGACAAGGTTTCGGGGGCGTTGCAGCACCTCTGCCCCCACCAGGGCGGCATTGCACCCCTGGACCTCGACTCGCTAACCGCGAAAACCTATCATCGTTTGAAGTGGCGGCTAACAGATTCAAGGCATAAATCCAACAACAATATTGGTAACTTAGTTATTTTGCATACTAAATTTAGAAAAAGGACAACTAATTTGGAATAAATTTTGAAAAGAAAAAAGACAATAAAAATAGAATGGAGAGAGTTTTAGTGTCATAACCTAACTATATCTCGGTGTTATCATAAACTACGCGATCATTTTGCTTTATCTATTATTAATATTTTAGTTTAGTTAACTATCTTATATAAGGGGAGGGATCCTCTCCATTTCTTTTCTTTTGAATGATTTGGATTGCTTTATGTCTATATCGAACAATTACAAATTTATGTATAGAAATAAAGATTAATAGAGTATAAAGGAGAATATATTCTGTAATGAGTTTGTGAGACGAAATGGAGAAAAAGAAATGGAGAGGATCTCAGTTCCTTATATAAGTAGAAGATAATCACAAAAGTTGAAAATTAATTATCATGTAAATAGAACACAATTTAATCATTTTGTGGTTGTGTAGTCCTTAACGGGCCAACACAAGAACTGACATGATTGTTTGAGCGCTATCGTTCTCCTTCATTTTCTTTTCTATGTTGTCAAAACATTCAACTAAAATTGGAAACCCTTGTCAAATTAGTCCAAGCCTATAGGCTATACCTATGTAATTTTGTGGTACATATATCAATAATATCTTTGTTTATAACAAATTTTCACTTTAACTCTACTTTTTTTTATATCACTCAACTACTCAAGTGGTTTGATCGTGAGACAAGATCCGTAAATGAATAATTAGAAGAGATGCATCCTAAAAAGCATGCAAATTTAAAGAAAAATGACGCTTTTATTCCACGCTATGACAATGCCCATTGCCAAGGGCCCAAGGCCGTGATTTTGGCTTGCAATATTGCTACCAGTCTACCACGGCTAATCACTAAGGGCTGGCGTGCCCTAATTTTAAGATAGGAGTATAGGACCAATGCTTAACTTTTGGTGTGTTTTTTTCCGTCCGTCCTATTTATTTATTTATTTATTATTAAAATTACTTTTCGATACGCATCAAACATAATGAGAGGACTACTTTGTAATATTGCTTTTCTATTTATTAGGAAGGAAATAAGGTTTATGATATACTAATAAAATCATCAATATTTATCTATATTATTAAAGGAAGCTTTTTTCGAGCGATTATAGAGTCTCCAACAATTTGAGAACTACTTTCGAGCAATTATATATAGATTGTATCCAATTTTTCTGAACTACTTAATATTATATAAAAAAAAAGGATAGTGATAATATTTGACGAAGACTATGAAACTTAATAACATTAACAAATAATAAATAATACAGTAACAAATAACAATATGAAAAGAAAGAAAGTTCAATTACACTACAAACACTTCAAACGACTTTGTAAAGATGCATATATGGAATACTATATAACCGCATGCACAAATCAAAATCTTCTCTACTTCTCTATCTTTTTTCTCTACTAATTACTAATTTGTTTAATTTATTGTTGCGTTTATATTTGTATACTACATGTGTATATTGATTTAATAGTACATGCGTTGATATTGCAGGTAAAACTAAGAGTATAACGTGATAGGTTGGTGCTCAAACAATTTATTTGGTAAGATTAATATTGGTATAAACTATCATCTCGAAATCCCCTTCAAGCTGAAAAAGTCAAACATTTGGGTTATATACTTCATATACGAAGAACTGTATATGTTAGTGTTATTTGAGGGAATGATAGATCTCAATATATTTATCTATCTGTATTATTAAAGGAAGTTTTTTTTCGAGCAATATTAGAGTCTCCAACTTTTATAAACTACATACCTATATTTTTAAAACAAAATAATATAACAAGAAAAAAACAACGAGATTAGAAATATAAATAATAGATTGTAGTTAGTTAGTGATGGTATTGTAGAAGCATGAGATAAGATAAGGCTAAGGTAAAACTATACCTTATATATCACATACAATATCAAACACTATCTATACAAGTAATCAATTCAATTATGATATGATATCTATATTAGTTTTACTGTTCTTATGTTTTTTTTTAGTCTGATGCTTTGTTATTATTATACAGTTTATTTTGAGTGTGATTTTCTAATTACATTTATATTTAATTTTCTTTTCAGGAATTAAGTATGGTCAGTTTGCCACCATGGATTACTTATAATAATTAGGTAGACTACTTATTAATTACTATTATGATTAGTTAGTTTGCTTCAATAGTCGAAATTTTCCATGCTTTTCTCATTAATTTTATCCTATCATATTTATTTCTCAAGGTTTTTCCACTTTCCTTATAATCCGATTATGGAAAACAAATTATGTTATTTATTAAAATAATTTTTACAAAAAAGTAAGCATGATCATATAAGAATTCAGTTATGAGTTATTTATTAAATTTAAAGTGCGGAGTATTTTTAACTTGCAAATCATGGTCATAGAAGAATTTTGTATATTGTTTAATTATGGTCAATGATAAGGCATAATATGATTTATGTTTTGGTTTATTGTTGACGACCTTACACTATGAGACAAAACATTCATTTATTAATATCATTTTACAAATGATTTTCTTATAAAAAAGGATTGACTTACATGTACGATCGTCTTATTCTCGAAGTTGAGTTAACTTTTTTTACGTGACTTTGTGCATACATACATATAGTGTGTTATTGTAATGACATATCGATTATGGAGTACTCCGCATTATTAGTCTTTGAATATTATACATTGCTCAGTTTTTGGAGTTTTAACATAAAGGATCGGAATCAGGTTCTGGAGGCTTTAATTATCCTACGGAGTAGGATTTTCGCTTTCGTTAACGACTTTGTCCATACGGCCATAACGGGTATAAAACAAACAAATAGTCGTCTTTTGTTTGTAAGAAATATACATCACTACTATGATAAGAGTGTGATATTGATACGACATGTACAAATAAAATCTTCCGTAATAGTTTGAGTTATATGGTTGATCGAGTAACGTATAGAGTATATTGTTGTAGAGTTTGGGTAGGATTTGTAATCAATATGTATTAGAAGTTTGTTGAGATATATAATACTCCTTATTGCATTTGAGCATGGACTTTGATGGGTCTTTGGCATGTCTTATAGTTAGAACGAGATAAATTTCCTATCTATGTAACTATGTGATAGAGTTAGAGTGTCAATTTATGAGTGTCCCACAAGTGTGATGAACAATGTCTATTACCATAGAGTTTTTTTTTGGTACTAAGTCTATTATCATAGAGTATGAGTGTCTTGAGAGATTATCTTATACGAGTATTGATTAATGTGACACATTGCAAAATTACTCTTAAAATTTAAAGTAACAAAAATGAGAAATAAAAGAAAAATAAATCAATGACTACCCGTATTATAAGAAGGTCTCACATAGACATTATTGAGATATTGTCTCTTAAAAGTGTTTCTGCAGCTTAAATATGGTTTTTGTTGGTACGCCAAAGTAGATAATTCCAGTTTATCAATACGAGTAGTATACAAATTTAGTTTGTAAATAATATGATATTTATTATTATTTAAACAATAAAAAAAAGAGAAATCACCCTAATTGTATCAACTCTATAGTAGTTGCGCACCTAATATTTTAGGGAACAAAGTTAATTAATATATGGAAAAAAAAACTTATATTGTACATATTTAAGTTAAAGATTGCAATGATAATTAAACTACATAAGTTGCACGCAGTGACGCAGCAATTTTATTTATATTTTAACTGAGACCTACGCCATATACGTCGTATTATTTTAATTCAATATGAAATTTATCACATGAATTAGAAAGGAAAATGAACAACGTAAAAATTGGCATCAAAACCAAGTTTTATACAAGCAAAATATAAATTGTTTTTAACAAGGTAGTTAATTATAAATAAAAAGGCACAAATTTATGATTTTAATAAATAGATCATATCAAAAATTGTTAGATGAATTTTTAACACACGCGATGGCCGAGAGTTGTACTATGCGAGAGTAGTAGCACTAAATGTAGTTAACGAGCTAACGTCAAACCACTCCATTATAGACAACCACATATAGACTCGTGCATCGCACGGGTATAAAATCTAGTATATCAATAAAAGAGGCTTTTTTCGAGGCACGTGAGTGGTTCCCCTTTATAGGTACTCTTAAAGTAAAAAATAAATTCATACATATACTTTCCAAGTTATGGTTGAACACTTGATTTTTATTATATTTTTTAAATTAATTATTTTCTTAATAATATTATCAAGTTTTCAACCTTATATTCATACATGTACTTTCCAAGTTATGGTTGAACTCTTAAATTTTGATTATATTTTTTAAATTAATTATTTTCCTAATAATATTATCAACTTTTCAACTTTTTAGAAACACTTTAAATAATAACTATTATTTGTCCCACATTGGAAAATAATGTAGATGTGCTAAAAATATTACATATAAATAGTAGAATTGTTCCACATTGGAAAAATAATAAAGTGGGTAATCCTATGATTATAAATAGGAGTCATCCTTTTAAACTTTATGTATCAACCCAAAAAATTTGAATATCTTAAATATTGTCTTAGAGATCTCTTAAAAGTTTGTAGATGTAATGAATATACTATGTATAAATTGTAAAATTGTCCCACATCATAAAATTAACATAAGGTGGGTGATCCTATAATAATTAAATATATGAATCATTCTTGGACCCTTATATAAGAAACTAAAATGTTTTAAGTCTTTTAAGTATTGTCTTAGAGATCTCTTAAAAGTTTGTCTATTATTATCTTCACAATTGTTAAATTTACATCATTAAAAATTAATTTTAAAAGGTATTATTAAAAAAATTTAAGTATTGTAAAAAAAATCTGAAGATAATATAATTAGATTCGTGGTGAAAAAAAACTCTGCAAAGTATAGAAACTCATATTATTTGGACATATTTGGTGTAATTTTTAGTATATTATATGTCCTACATTGAAAAATAATGTAGATGTGGTGAATATATTACCTATAAATAGTAGAATTGTCCCACATCAGAAAATTATCGATCATAAGGTGGGTGATCTTATGATTACAAATATGAATCATATTTGGAACTAAAGTTTCAACCCAAAATATTTTGAGCCTTTTACATATTGCCTTACAATAAAATTCTTAAAATTTGTAATATAATTTTCACTATGGTGAAATTTACATCATTAAAAATTAATTTAGAAAAGTATCATAAATAATAATTTTGATGGTAAACTATTTAATGTGTTATTTGTTCCACATATTGAAAAAACCGCCAATGTAGGTATCGTGACTCGTGAATATATACTACGTATAAATATCAAAATTTGTCCCATATTAAAAAATTATCATAAAGTGGAGTGATCATAAATATGATCATCGCACGAACTTTTAAACTATTTTTTTATATTGTTATGTTAATAAATGACTTTAAAAATTTAATAAATGAACATTTAAAATATTTTTTTATTATTCTAATATTAATATAACAGTTAAGAAATAAATATTACTCCCTCCAATACAATCCAAATTACCCACACCCTTTTGCATAAGTTTTAAGAAAATTGCTTTTGGTGAGGGTAATATGGGAAAAGGATGAGAGAGGTAGTACATAAATTAGGTGAGGTATGTTATAAGAATGACAATTTTTGTAAATATAGGTATGTTATAAGGATAGAGTTGTCCTAATTTTACTTATTTATGGTATGGGTAGTTTGGATTGGATTGTTCTAAAATGGAATGTGGGTAGTTTGGATTGGATTGGAGGGAGTATATGAAAAAAGATGGTACCACATTGAAGAATAATGTATGTGTGGTGAATATATTACTTATAAATTGCAAATTGTCCCACATTGAAAAACTATTATAACATAGGGTGATCCTATAATTATAAATATGAGTCATCATTGAACTTAGGTATAAACCTACAATTTTTTAAGTCTCTTAATCATTGTTTTGGATAACTCTTATCAAAATGGAATTATAATAGTCACAATAGTTAAATTTACATTATTAAAAATTAATTTAGAAAATTATCATAAATAATAATTTTGATGATAACTACTTAATAATTATAATAATTTAGTCTCTTAAGTATTGGTTTAATGAACCTTTAAAATTTTGTATTATTAATTCCACAATAGTGAAATTTACATCATCAAACTTAATTTAGAAAATTTAGGAAAGTGTCCTATATAAGTAATAATTTTTATGGTGTACTACTTAATAAGTTATTTGTCCCACGTTGAAATATAATACAAGTGTGGTAAATCTATTACGTATAAATAGTATACTGTCCCACATCAGAAAATTATCATAAGCTAGGGTGATCCTATAATTATAAATAAGATTCATCCTTGGAACTTAGATATCAACCCATAATCTTTTGAGTCTCTTAAATACTATCTTAGAGAGCTCTTAAAAATTTGTATCCACATTAGTGAAACTTACATCATCAAATTTTAATTTAGGAAAATATCATTAAAAAATAAAGTGAAAAATATTTTATTTATCTCAATATACATTTCCTATATTATATTCAAGTGGTGTTTATAATTTGTATATAAAATTTTGTACATTCAATTCACAAAAAATATTGTGAAAATGAGTCATCTTTCAACTTAAATATTCACCCAAAATCTTTTGAATCTCTCAAGTATTATCTTTCAGAGATCTTAAAAGTTTGTATTATTATTTCTACCTTAATGAAATTTACATCATCAAAATTAATTTAGAAAGTATCGTATATAATAATTTTAATGGTAACTACCAAATATGTTATTTGTCTCACATTGAAAAGTAATCAAGTGTGGTGAATATACTATGTATAAATTGAAAAATTGTCCCACAACGGAGAAATATCATAAGCTGGATGATCACGCGATTATAAATAAGAGTCGTCCTTGAAACTTAGAGATGAACCCAAAGTCATTTAAGTCTCTCAAATACTCCCTTCGTCCCGGTCATTTGTTTGCCTTGTTTTTTAGGAGTATTTTAGTCAAAGGCAAACAAATGATTAAGACGAAGAGTCATCCAAAAATGATGAGCTCAAATAAAGATGATAAGGTTGTGATGAATGTCAAGGATATGAACGCTACAACTTGTCCTAGTCTAGTATTGAATAGAATAAATTTAGCTTATATTATTTTATTGTTGTCTAATTATTTCAGCATATTTACCATATGTCGTAATTAGGTAATTATAGAATAAGGCAAGACAATTAGAATAGTTTTAGGAAATTCAATTTAAGGAAAATCTGTTATGCCTTTCTATTCAGTTTAGGAGTATGAAATAAGGCAGCTAGGTTGATTATTAGCTAGTATAAATAAAGCTCATATGTATTGCTTATAGAAGACATTGGATGAATAAAAATTAAAGCTGATGCTTTGGTGTTTGCAAGTTTTGTAAATATAGGATTGACGCGTTTCGTTCCGACATTGTTCTTGTTTGTCGCGTTTCAAACATTAACACGATTGATAGCAATAGGTCTTGCGATTCAATCACCATTGTTCGAACTATAGGTCTAGTTCGCGCAAATATCCCTTTGTTTCGAGATCTTAACGGATTTTGAAGCAAATATCCTTTTTTCACTATTGTTCTTTATTCTTATAAACCGCTTACGCAAATTTTTTGTATCATAAGTGGAATCAGAGCTTCGGCTCTTGATTTCCCTAAATCTAGACGGTCCTAGGTTTCAAAGCCAAGTTATTAGTTGAATTTCTAATTGCGATTGGAGTTCAAGGGTTAAACTCAAGCGAGCTAGTTTGAGGGTTAATCGGTTTTGATTACTCATCTCAGGAGCACGATTCTAGTCGATTGTTATTCAAGGCGTGAAGTGAAAAAAAAAACGTTACTGTTCACGCCGTGCACTGTTCATCTGAAAAAAAAAAAAAAAAAAAACTCTAGTTCATCCGAAGAAAAAAAAAGCATGTTACAAGTGTTCTTGTTTGAAAATACCTATGAAGAGAAGGTGATGTTTGATCCAACATTGCCTCCAATTTTCGACGAATATGATGATGAGGAAACAAATCCACTCGATTTAGATTCAAAAGTTGAAAAATCAGAATCTCTGGAACTTGGCCGCAACGGAGTCAAGTCAGATTTCAAGATTGGGAAACAAGAAACATTAAAAGATTTATCTCCTTACTTTATTCATAACAAGTTCTCGGAATTGAGGACAATTCTTTTTAAAGAGGGAGAGAATGATGCGATATTAGATGTGAAAGACAAGGCTAAAATTGACATGGAAGATCTAAATATCGAGACAAGGCCAATTTGTGTCATTGGAGTTAAAAGGAAGACTCATAGCCTGTCATTACAGAGAAGGAACGATAACAAGTTGGAAGTTTTCTCAATTGAAGGGATCTACAAAGAGAAGGATGAAAGCAAGTTAAGATGGTACAAGAGGACTTGGAAATTCAGCTTATTACTAATAATTGTCATCCGTTGTGCATCTGGACTTGTAAGGTTGGTATTTGATCCTGGAGGGTTAAGACTACATGAATTGAGGACAATTCCTTTCGAAGGGGGAGGGGATGATCCAAAAATGATGAGCTCAAATAAAGATGACAAGGTTGTGATGAATGTCAAGGATATGAACGCTACAACTTGTCCTAGTCTAGTATTGAATAAAATAAATTTAGCTTATATTATTTTATTGTTGTCTAATTATTTCAGCATATTTACCATATGTCGTAATTAGGTAATTATAGAATAAGGCAAGGCAATTAGAATAGTTTTAGGAAATTCAATTTAAGGAAAATCTGTTATGCCTTTCTATTCAGTTTAGGAGTATGAAACAAGACATCTAGGTTGATTATTAGCTAGTATAAATAAAGCTCATATGTATTGCTTATAGAAGACATTGGATGAATAAAAATTAAAGCTGATGCTTTGGTGTTTGCAAGTTTTGTAAATATAGGATCGACGCGTTTCGTTCCGACATTGTTCTTGTTTGTCGCGTTTCAAACATTAACACGATTGATAGCAATAGGTCTTGCGATTCAATCACCATTGTTCGAACTATAGGTCTAGTTCGCGCAAATATCCCATTGTTTCGAGATCTTAACGGATTTTGAAGCAAATATCCTTTTTTCACTATTGTTCTTTATTCTTATAAACCGTTTCCGCAAATTTTCGTATCAAAGAGAGTATTGTTTTAGAGAGCTCTTAAAATTTTGTATTAATTATGAAAATAATATAATTAGATTCGTGGTAAAAAAAAATGCTATCATTACAGTATAGATTATCATATTATTTGCATATACTTTGTGTAATTCTTAGTATGTTATATATCTCACATTGAAAAATAATGTATGTGTGGTGAATATACTAATAGCTATAAATAGTAGAATTGCCCTATATCGAACAATTAGCATAAGGTGCAGTGATCAACCCAAAATCTTTTGAGTTTCTTAAACATTGTCTTAGAGAGCTTAATTCTTAGGTACTTTGAATCATTTTTCGAGTCATAAAATAGATCAAATATAACTTGAGTCCCGACAAGGTTGATAGCATATGTTTAAAATACAATAAGTTGAATAAATATATCAATATTATTTTAAAAAAAATTAAGGAGTATATTTTATTATAATCTTAAAACTTCAAAAGTTTATTTTTATAAGTTAACTGTTATAGGAAAATTACGAAAATGACATTAACGTAAACCCGTGCATCGCACGTGCATGAAATCTAGTATATCATATAATATGATATATCATCGTCTTGGCGATTAAGTTACGTATATTAGAAGATCTACCCATAAGGAGACTCTAACCCTAGTCTAATAACATATCTAGCTTATTTGCTAAGACAATAGCATACCGTATCTCTTATATTCTTTTTAATTTTATTCCACTTTTAGGTTCTACAGATAATTTAAAATTTATGAAAACTATACTGAAATTTCTCTCATTTTTGTAATATAGAACCTAGGTGATTATCACTACAATTTTAGTAGTAGGGTAGCCTATTAATTATTGTAAATGAATACCCATATTTTTGATCTTTTTTCTATCGTGTTTAATTCAATCGCATCATTCACACAAATAATAATAAAAAGGTAAAATAATGATTGAGCCGGGGATACATTTTATATAATGATAATAACCATTGATCACTTGTTATTGTATAAGATGTTATAACCAAATTCCTTAAAAAACAAATTAAAAATCATTTTGTAGCTACAAATATTATCAAGGCCAAAAAGCAAAGGATATTCCAATCATATATATATGCTTCGTACTCATTAATAAATACTCCTATTCAATGGAATTCAATATCGCCTTAAGCACATACTTCATATTAATGTTCCAAGAGAGTGGACAATGTCACCTAAAAAAGTAATGATATTTTACCCACAAAATCTGACTAAAATAGATGTATAACAACTCCACAAAATATGCCAGAAAAAAATGTTGCAATTCGACATAATAAGAGGGGTTATTTATAATGGTTCATAACTTTATATATGACTTTGTAAAGTAACTTATAATTACGTAATCAAAAACTAAATAAAGACGTGGTAAGGATACATGTAAGCTATATTAATGTGTGTCGTTCAATAAAAACACTGCGTGAAATGGCGTTTCCTAGCTCAATACAAAGTTCACGGAATTTATAATCTTACATAAAAACTACGGAGTATTTTACTAATTATATATAGTAAGGACGATCCCATTTTTTAAGGCATTATTTAGAAAAAAAACAGAATTCCTTTATATTTCACGCATCATCTCTTAGTATATAATTTACTAATTATTTTTTCCTACGATGAATGAAAATGTATCAAAAGGAGAGATATTGAAACATAAAATTTGACGATAGAATAGAACAAAAATTTGCTTTTTGAGAAAAATGGCATAAAACAGGAGTTTTTTTCTAAATAGGGGTTCATAGTAGAACAAATTAACGAAATGGGGTGATATTGAAAGTATTTACCATTTATGGGTCCACGTAGGATCGGATTTGACGAGCCTAGGACACGGGTTCAAGTCGCTGCCCGGCCCAGCGACTTGGAGTAGGGTCGCTACCCCGGAAAGCGACTTTTAAAAAAAAAAAAAAAAAAACTGCAGCATTGGTGAGGGGAATCGAACCCAGGCTTCCACTTCAACATGAATGGTGTTATAACCAATAAACCAACCATATTTTCATGTTTTGTTAAGCGCTAAAAATATTAAGTTCATTAAATATGCGCAGATATTTGATATTGAGCATATACAATAAATGCGTGTTCAATTACAATGTATTCACTTGACTTGATGGTTTATCTTTGATAAATGTAGTTGAGCATGAGTTTGTGGGTTCGAATCCCCCTACTTACATTTATGTTTTTTTTGGAAAGTCGCTTTCTGGGGGAGCGACCCAATTCCAAGTCGCTGCGCCGGGGAGCGACTTAAACCCTTGTCTTAGCTTCGCCAAATCCGATCCTACGTGGACCCATAAATGATAAATACTTTCAATATCACCCCATTTCGTTAATTTGTTCTACTATAAACCCCTATTTAGAAAAAAACTCATAAAACAGAGTAGTAAATAAACAGCTAAAAGAGTACGGTAACGACTAATAACGGTAATTTTATTTATTTATTTCTTCGTGGGGTATGTGGCAATAACTAATAACGGTAAGGAAAAGGATATAAATGAGTGTATTGGGCCAAAAAAGTAAAAAGTAAAGCATCTTTATTCTTGAGTTGGGCTGGGTGAAAAGCGGCCCAACGGCCACAATACAGTTCCCGCCAATTATACCTCGCACGTGCACCGACGCTATTAAAGATTTACATCTAAAGGTGAATTTGCCCTTTACTCGAGCTAGCAAGATCCAACATAGACCTAGCAAAATTAATCCGACTAAACTCAATTTGATCGATCCATTTATGAAATGTCGGTTGCTATGTTCAGGGTTTGGCTGATAAAAATTTGGAAAGTTGTGACTTGTGAGATCGACATGGGTTTGGCACACATGTTTAATGGTATGTCCCATTAACATGCCCGATGCACGGTGTAACACAAAGATTGGAGGAAATTTTTGGACTTTAGTTATGTTGTTGCAATTTTAATAATTTGTTACAAAACGTAACTAATGGATGCTCGATTTAGTTTACTTTATTTTATATATTTCTTTTATTGAAAATGTAAGATGGTTATTTTTATTTTGGTAAACGTATACTTTTTCTTACTATATATAAATGATTGAATTAAAAGGACGATCTTAATAAGAAAACACGAACATGGATAATATAACTATATAACTATATAAGCATGACATAGTGGACCCTTAAAACAACCCACTTACCTCAACTCCAAATTTCAAAGAAGCACGACACGATGATTATGCTATCTTTTCCTAAATATGCCCATTTTAAGAAGTTGTGACACCGTCCCACCCTTTTCCATCCTTAAATATCAATTTGTCACGTTTGATAGTAAGAGGGGTAACATGATACAATGTACTTATATTCGTAATTCGTGTAATTAAAATATAGAACGACGCCATTCGTCTTATTTTAAATATTGTGCAAACCCAATAATTATTCTTTAACTCTATCATGAGACAAAGAATGAAGGTGCATGATCTAAATGTATGCAACTTAAATCTTGATTCACAGTAGTATGGGGGGTATAGCGGCCAGTTCATGAATAGAGTATAGTGAAGTACACAAGGTCTATAACTTCAACTGCTTAACTGAGGAAACTACACGGCAAACACATCATTAATGTTACTACTTGATATTAATGTCGGCACAATTTTATTTTAATTTTGTTGCCAGATCTCCATTGTCAGACTTGTTATTAATTTTTGTAAGCACCAAAATCTAATAAATTAAAATGGTTGAATCTGATTTCATTCTAAATGACCCACAAAGAATCACACCCTAACATTTCATTTTGATTTTATGTAACACAAATTCTCATTGAAAATGGATTGACCCGTCTTAATTAACTTATAATTACACAATCAAAAGCTAAAAAAAGTCAAGTGCATTCCACACTTAAAATTGGTAAGGCCTTACAGATTTGGAGAGTTGTACATAATTAACATAAATATGCAAAAGTATAAATGAAATACTTCCTCCGTTCCATTTGGTTGTATACGTTTGCTTTATCACGTATGTCAATGCTCATTTTGTTTTGTTTATATCTTTAGTTACATATTATTAAAAATTATAAAAATTTGATATTAATATCGTACTTGGTAAGACAATTTAAACAAGATCTCACATGACTATCTTTTATGTTATATATTAGAAGTTGTATTAACGATTCTTCTAACTTATGAATAGTGTCCAAAAAGCAAACGTATACAATCAAATGGAACGGAGGAAGTATAATAATGTGATCCAAAAATATTACTTTTTAATCACAAGAATCATCACCAATATTCTTTCAAATCATATATTATATTTTTTCAAATCAAATAAAATGTAAAAGTAAGAAAATATGGTAAAAAATAATATCATGAAGACTCTTTAATATGGAAGTAAGAATCAAATATTCGTTCAAAATAATTTACCAATTCCATTAGAAAAATGCCACCCATTTATTCCTCTAATTAAAAGAGCAACCTAACCCAATTTAATCGATAAATCTAATTAAACTCGTTTAACTTTATGTTCAACAATAATTTTGAATTAGACTCGATTTCAAGTTAATCTCCCTACCCATACAAATCATAACATTTAAATCAAAACTACTCGTTCTGTAATAATCTTTAACTCAATTTAATACGCGTCACATTCTACGAACCTACTAAACCCCAAATTATAATGCCACATTGGCACACACATAACATACCCCATTTACCTTTGTGATTGTGCAAAGTTGTAACGTAACGCAAATACAACACAATCATAAATATGATAACAAAAGGTGTTGCTTAAGATTAATATATCTGTCTTAAGTATAAAGCGGACTAAATAATACTCTACTTGTATAAATGCGAGTATGCGACAAGCCTTTCGCTAATCTCAATGCATTCTGCTTTTATTTTATGTGTAGTATTACTACCTCGTCTTAAAGTTAAAACCGTCAAAGTCCGTCTTAAACGAGAATTTGTGATATATTCCGTAATAAATATCATTACATAACACACCTTCTAATCAACTTTTTATATTCCATTGGACATAGGGATGATTATAACGTGAAAACTAGGCTGTCCAAACCATATTAGTATATACAGAGTATATATATATACGTGTCCACACTTTCCAAGACACAAGAGTAAATAGAGAGTGTGACTTGTGTGTATGAACTGGTGTCATATTAACTCTTCATGTCACACCCTCACACCGCCATAAAACACTATAATCCACCCACATTTCCTATTTTATTAAAAAATATTATACAAGAGAAATGGGGTTTTGTAAATGTTTAGTAAAAATGAATTTTTTCATGTTTTTATGTGCACTAATGTTGTTATTTAATGTAAAATTGATAAATTCTAGTGTGAGTTATGATAGGAAGTCACTTTTAATTAATGGGCAAAGGAAAATTATCATTTCTGGTTCTATACATTATCCTAGAAGTACTCCTGAGGTAATTCATTTTTTCGGGTTTTCAGTTTTACATCGATAGTTCATGTTAGTCGACCCGAAATCATTGTTATCTTGATTTCTTTTGTAACTATGTAGATGTGGGAAGATTTGATAATGAAGGCAAAAAAAGGAGGACTTGATGCAATTGACACTTATGTGTTTTGGAATGTTCATGAGCCTTCTCCTGGCAATGTAACTCAATTTTATTACTAATCGTATTATTTTCAGTTCTATTTTATCTTAAGTTAAGACTGTTTGGATCTATATGAATGAATATTCATTGTATTTTTTTTGTCGGTGTGGTGTTAAATTTTTCAGTATAATTTTGAAGGAAGAAATGATCTGGTTAGATTCTTGAAGATTGTTCAAAAAGCTGGTCTATATGCTCATCTTAGACTTGGACCTTATGTTTGTGCTGAGTGGAATTTTGGGTATACATTACTTTCATCACCTTCCCTATTTTTCAGTATTTTTTTATATTTAATTTTCTAAATGATTATTCCCTAGTATTTAGTAGTTCAGATTTGAGAGTGTTGCTGCTATATTTAAGGTTAAAGACTTGTGCTTTATGGTGCTTTTGGTGATTGGGATAAAATGGGTCAATTCATTTTTTTTTGGAGTCGTCCGGAATCCGGATGAGTCCGGTAGGACCAAATGACAGTACAGATTAACATACTGAGTTATAACACGGTTGCCTTCTCGGAGGCTTGAACCTTCGATGGTTTGACCTCTGGCTAAGCAACAGATCACTCTCTGCCAGCTGATTCAAGTGCTTGGGGTAAAATGGTTGAATAGTATTCTGATTTAGCTTTTTTTTTTGCTGGTGTAGTGGGTTTCCTGTATGGCTGAAGTATGTTCCGGGCATCAGCTTCAGAACAGATAATGAACCTTTCAAGGTCTGGTACTTCCAAAATTTTGCAAATTCCAATCTTGTATCTTTATTTACTTGTATAAGTGATAAATAGAAGATTATGATAATTAATTAAAATTGTTCAATGTCGTCTTACAGCGCGCAATGCAAGGATTTACGGAAAAGGTAGTTAGCTTGCTGAAGAGTCATAATCTATTCCAGTCTCAGGGTGGACCAATTATTCTTTCTCAGGTGAGAATCCTGAACCATGTTCGTATCGAGGGGAACTTCACTTCGTAGCTAGTTACATATGATTGATAACATGTAGCTTCTGTCATCCCTGCACCGAATGTAATTAAGCATGGCAACATAAAACTGAATCTAAAAATTTCATTTGAGATACCTGAACTGATATCTGAACATAGAGCTGAATTGGACTTAAAACTGGATTTAACATATGAACCCGATCCAAATTGTACGGAATTTGGCATACCGTGGATTTGTGTGTCTCGTGTTCCAGTCCAGTATCCACTGCACTTCCGATCCCCAACTCCATGCAGCACAATGCTTACTCCTAGTCATATTAGATAAAGTATGGTGTTATTGTTGTTCTACAATAGCAAATACGGATTCGTGAGCTCAACTTTTATGTCCTTGATACCGGGAAATTATGCGAGTAATGAGCTAAAATATGGTTTTTGGGTCTTTTCTTCTAGATTGAGAACGAGTATGGGAATCTAAGATCGCATCTTGGCCAAGAGGGTTATAATTATATGAGCTGGGCAGCGAAGATGGCTGTCAGTACGCAGACAGGTGTTCCATGGACCATGTGCAAGGACATTGAAACTCCTGATCCCGTGGTAAGGCCCTTCTCATTGTAGTAATCCTCAGATTTTGTTCAAGTTTGCATCTTTACATCTGGTTTAGTTTTGATTTAGGGCCACAGGAGTAGCAAACTCTTCACATCCTAACTTGTAACACTGCTGCATTCTCGAAGGAATTGAACTCAAGACCTTTGGTTAACTAGATCAACCCCTTAATTTAAATTGTCAGGGATATCTGTATTCCTGTTTAAATTGCTGTAAATCTGACTTTGCTAGCACATGGATATTATTACTTTGCAGTATAAAATACAAAATGTCTTGCAAATTCTCATGTTATAGTATTAAATTCTGTGTCTGACGCAGATTAACACATGCAATGGCTTCTACTGTCATCAATTTACACCCAACAGACCATATAAACCGAAACTATGGACAGAGGCTTGGAGTGGCTGGTATTTTCCTTTTCTTGTAATATTTTGTTGCATGCAAACATTTTCCTTTCCGGAAGTCAATTGGCGTGCAAATTCTGAGCAGGTTCACTGAGTTTGGTAAGTCTAGCTCACAAAGACCGGTAGAGGATTTGGCTTTTGCAGTTGCACGTTTCATACAGGCTGGAGGATCCTTGGTGAATTACTACATGGTACTCTTCTAGCAAACATAGTTTCTTTCTACCCTGGGCTTGTTTTTCCACTTCTTCCTTGTTTTATTTCTCGTGTTCTATTGCACTTACAATATCTATTTTGTAAAATAGTATCATGGAGGGACAAACTTTGGACGAACTGCCGGCGGTCCATTCATTACTACCAGTTATGACTATGATGCTCCTATCGATGAATATGGTAAAAACCCAATTGTTTGATGATTGTATTTGTTACGTATATGGGCGAGCATTTTCTTGTCCTTGATAATCAGTCTTTCAAGACTTGAACACTGGTAAAATGAAGGGGAAAGCTGGAAATTGTTGTAACCAAATTTCTGCACGCAGGTTTGATAAAACAACAAAAGTATGGTCATCTGAAAGAACTTCACAAGGCAATTAAGTTATGTGAATCTGCTTTAGTTTCAGCAGATCCTATCGTTACTGAATTGGGCCCGAAACAACAGGTATCGTCTCTACTGATATAACAGCTACCGCGCTGATCTTGGACGGCATATATTTCGTCGTCTTAACTCACTCGAATCACTCTCTTAATGTTCTCCAGGCTCATGTATTTTATCCAGTGAAGGGGAGCTGTGCTGCCTTTCTAGCGAATTATGATCCAGAGTCAGGTGTTAAAGTTCTGTTCAATAATAGACACTATAACCTGCCTCCATGGTCCATCAGCATACTTCCAGATTGCAAAAATGTTGCATTCAACACTGCAAAAGTAAGCATTCCAGAGATTTATCATATCAAACGTCGTTACATCGGCAGATGAAGTTATTTCACTCTTCATTGCCTCGGACTTGGTACAGGGTAGATTTGTCAAAATTGGTCATTGGTTAGGTTCAAGTCGAGTCATTATATGAGCGTGCTCTTATCTGATCATTTTGGATCATTTTTCGCCAGTGGTTCTGGGTCCTCACACTATTTTAGGACGTGACTATTAGGGTTCTTATTCAAATTAGTTATTCCTGGTTGGGTCTAAATGGGTTCGCGCTACTCTAGTTTTTGGTCAAGTCTAGTCATTCCAGTTGAATCAAGGAAATAGTGAAATTCTGACTCTTGCTTCACATATGATAAAAGGTAGGGGAGCAAACATCGCACATGGTAATGATGCCAAGCAATGCCAATATACATCAGTGGAAGAGTTACAATGACATATCTCCTGTAGACGACAGCTCGACCATGTCCGCTTTTGGTCTACTAGAGCAAATAAATGTCACTAGGGATAGTAGTGACTATCTCTGGTACAAGATTAGGTAGATATGATATTTATATCCCGTTTTTTTTTTAATGAAGAAGTATAGATTTATAGTTTAAATCTTGGCATGACTGTATAATGACTTTTTTTTGCTCACGCGTTGGTGTTATTATAGTGTTCATGTTAAGCCATCAGAGTCATCCCTCCATGGTGGAAAATTACCCACACTCATAGTGGAATCTACCGGGGATGCTGTTCATGCCTTCATAAACGGCCAGCTTATTGGTATCCAACTATTCTCCCAAGCGATTTGCCTCTACAAATAAGGATCTTTATTTTTTCTCATTTCTTAATTGATATAATCATTTGTAGGATCTGGATTTGGGGGAAGAAAAGCCAGAAGATTTAGTTTCACGAAAAAGGTTAATCTAAAGCCAGGAACAAACAAAATCGCGCTGCTTAGTGTAGCCGTTGGTTTACCTGTAAGCATTAATTTTTTCTTTCAACATCTATTGATCCATCAGTAATAAGAACTCTTAATCCTTTTGTCATTCTAGTAATGTTTTATAATTTGATTCCTAAAGAATGTAGGAAAGCATTACGAGAATTGGAACACCGGAATTCTGGGACCAGTTGTACTAGAAGGTCTTGACAAAGGGAAACTTGACTTGTCTAGGAAAAAATGGACCTATCAGGTGATCAAATATTGATGAAATTTACGACCTTTCATTTTGTCTTGTATGAGACAGTTACACATGTGAAATCCACCCAAATACTCTTGTACTCCGTATTTCATATATATGTTAATTGATTTGTCGAATATGTAAGACCGTCTGGTTTGAGTATTGCGACAACCTTTGTTTTCTTGCTCTAATCAAACCACTTTCTGAAGAATATGAGCTGCTATTGTCCAGGTTGGTCTGAAGGGGGAGTCGATGAATCTGGCATCTCCAGATAGTGCATCCATGGTGGGGTGGATGGACAGTAAAATAGTTGTACCAAAACGGCAACCACTTGCATGGCATAAGGTATGAGGAAACTATCCTTTCATCTCGCGTCTCTATATGAATTAGCTTTAATTTTCATCTCGTGGAATACTGCAGGCTTACTTTGATGCTCCTGGAGGAAATGAACCACTAGGTGTGGACATGCACAGCATGGGAAAGGGTCAGGTTTGGATCAATGGGGTAAGCATTGGGAGATATTGGACAACCGTTTCCCAGGGGCAATGCAACGGCTGCAGCTATACCGGAAGATTTCAACCGCTTAAGTGCCAATTCGGATGTGGCAAGCCCTCTCAGAGATGGTTAGTTGATTACTCTTTTGCCTTAACAATTTAGACCTGCCAAACAGGTCCTTTGAGGCTGCTATAAGTTAGGTTTGCTCAATCCAGTCACTTTTGGGTATATTATGCATTTTAAGTCCGATAAAATGTATGCAGTAGTTTAGGTATGGTTGTTACGGGTTGGGTCATTGCTCACTGAAGGTTCTTGTCATTTTTTGTGTTATAAACTAGAGTATAATTTCAAGATAGTCAATTCATAGTGGGTAGTTTTAATTAGGTTATTTCTCAATATTGGGGCCAACAAATTTCGGGTTAGTTCCTTTTTGGATCAGGTCAGTTCTGATATGAGGACAATTTTCTTGTTATTCAATTTGGGTCACTTTATAGTTTATTGGGGTAAGGTCGTTCAGGCGGGTCACAAAGAAAGATCAAAACACAATAACATACCAAATACTTTTCATGATCCAGGTATCATGTTCCTCGAGCATGGTTGAAACCCACGAGAAATCTAATTGTTGTATTTGAGGAAATGGGCGGAGATCCGACCAAAATTTATATCGGGAAGAGATCGGTGAGCACAGTATGTGCACAGATCTCTGAGTACCATCCAAACATTAAGAGCTGGAAGATTAAAACTGTCGAAAGCTATGACAGAACACAAGAATTTCGCACCAGGCCCAAGCTCCACTTGCAATGTACATCCAACCAGTACATATCTTCCATCAAGTTTGCAAGCTTTGGGACTCCTCTCGGAACTTGTGGTAGGTTTGAGCAAGGAAAATGCCATGCTCCAACCTCAAATTCAGTCTTACAAAAGGTACAAAATCACGTCCGTTTTTTATGTTTAGTCCTTTGGAAAACATTATAAGATCGTCTTAAGATGAGAATTTGTAAAAAAAAACTTTTACCCCTCACAGTTAGAAGTGTGACTTTTGCTGTATAATGTCACAGAGGTGCATAGGGAAGCAGAGATGTGCAGTGGCCGTAACTAACAGCAACTTTGGGCGAGACCCTTGTCCGAATGTGTTGAAGCGACTATCAGTTGAAGCAGTATGTTCATTCACAACTTCTAAAAACGCAAACCAAACTATTATACACAATTGATCACACTGTTGATAAACTGTAACTTCAACAAAATCAATCTCAAGTGTAGTTTTCTTAGGTAGGTGAAATCATTATTACCTGAAGCAAGCAGCCTGTCATTAGTAAAGTTATAGTTTAACAGTTTGGTGTTTGTTCTGTAAGTAGTAGTTTTGTTTCTAGATTTAGCATGTCTGTAGAGTGATTTCATTCGATATTTCGGTACCCCACGATGATTCCGTGGTTCCGAACCCTGAACAATCAAAGAAAGGCTGGAAAGTATTTCTAATAATGTTGAAAAGAATTTGGTGCGTCTTCTACAATTCTACAATGTTTGTCATTAGAGAGTAAATAGCCTCACAACAGAGCTTGGTGATGTTAACTGTAACCAAGATGACGTAGGGAAATATCGAGATTTGAAAATTTTGGAATTTCTAGTTAAAATTTTCAAATTTTTCGAGATTACCTTATACTATTACCCCTTCACCCCGCTGACTTCAAATCTTGGCTTCGCTATTGCATACTCCAGCCATCGAGGCACCTACTCGCCTTCTGAGTATTAGATCAACAAATGCAAGTAGGTGTTAGCTTTATTTGGGGTCTTAGGTTAAAGGCCCAAATAATTGTTCAATGTTATAACTTAAGAAGTGGCTTTTAGCACCTTTAGATGTACCTGACTTGAATCCACACTAACCCGAAATGCAAAAAGTATTAGTACTAGCTAATGTCAAACTAACTGAACTCGGACTGCTTTATCAACAAGACATCAAAGAGAAAAAAATATAAACTTGCCTGACGGTGAACGGCCTCGGTCCATGTAGCTGGACCGACCCCTCGACACCTCTCTTAAGCGACTAGTGGTGGTGTTCGGTGTTGACTATGGTGGCCTTCCTCTAATGTTGTATAAGTCGTTCGCCAATTAGCAGTTTAGCACAAGGCGTATTTAACTTTGAATATATGAATCTACTTGTGATTGCTTTACTGATAATGCTGTCTCCTTTGACTTGTGAATAGTGATTATATAACAAGCCCTTTTCTTTAATTTGGTGCTAATGTTAAATTGCTAATCTTTCCATGAGATTTAAAAACTTGGTTTTGTGGATTGACTTGATTATACCTGATTCAACATGAAGAGTAGAATAGTATCTTACGCGGTACAAACCCAATTCCCAGAGTCAGATTTTAATAACGCATTATTGGAATAAGAAAATAAGCTAAGTAGTGGGTTAACGATGAGCATATCAGTGGAGGGCACGATCGGAACTGGCTAAATAAACATGCATTTCTTTTCTCTTCCTAATAAACTAAGCTTCAGAGGAGTACCTACGACAAGACACACTTACGTCACGAAGATGTAATAATTTTTGAGAGAAAGATCTATTTCAATAACAAGTAAACAAAATGTGTCTTGTAGATTCATCTCCTTGACTATAATTTTTCTTAGGAGTAATCAGAAAAACGAGCATATAAACAAATCATATCAAAGGACGTCCCACAACAATATTGTTCCTCCCATATGCTACAAAGCATTGTCTAATGACGGATCCAACCCGAGCGAGAAACACACCTTCCATTAAAGCTTTATAAAAGCCATTATTCCTGCAAAAGAAAATTACACTTGGCTCGGGGAAACTACCGGAACGACTAACCCAACAAGTAACATTGTACGTAATTTAATTTTTTTTGGATAGTTTAATTCATCATATTAGGCGGAATGAACATTTTTGGCTTAATTTATCCAACATCGCAAGGGTATATAAAGTATTTGATCAATTCTTACGCGTACTTGACAAGCAGCGGCTATATTTAATTAAATCATTTGAATAATTAATCATGTAAAATAGGCTTTAGAATATATATATATATATAAACATATTATATTTCAATTATTGAAAGTTAAGTTCTTTTTATCATTTTATATTAGTTTTATTTGCTTAAATGCAAAAATATTATTAGTTTACCTATTTTTCAGGTTGGGTCACGGGTCAAACGGGTCTTGACCCTAAATATGCGGATAATTATTGGGCTTGTTCGTGTTCGTGTTCGTGTTTGATAGGAGAGGGTTATTTTCGAACGAGTTAAGGTCATTTTTTAGTCGACGTCTTTTTTTGGCAGCTCTAGTTTCGAATAATTGTTGTTAAGTTGAGCAAGGGTTTCCCAATATCACCGAGTTCTCTCATTGATCATGAGTAGGGGTGCTAACGAGCCGAGCCGAGCCCGAGCTTGGCCTTGCTCGGCTTGTGCTCAAGAACCAAAACTCGAGCTCGAGCCGATCTCGAGCTTACCCGAGCTTGAAAAAAATGTGCTCGTAAAAAAGCTTGCGAGCTTTAACGTGAGCTCGAGCCAAACTCGAGCTCAAATCGAGCCTATATATAATTGTTGATTTTTAATTTTTTTTCTTCCAATATTTTCAATAACAAGACTTGAAAGATATGTGTAAAAAAGAAATGGCAAATAAGTTAGAAATTTGATATATGTGATACAAATATATAATAATGATAATATATTTTTATAAAATATGAGGAAAATCTTCTCTAATCACACTAATTCGAGCTGCTCGCGAGCTTTTCGAGCCGAGCCGGTGTTTGCTCGGCTTGACTCGTTAAGCTCTCGAGCCGAGCCCGAGCCCGAGCCGAGCTTTGACCGAGCTTTGACCGAGCCGATCTCGAGTTGCTCGCGAGCTGTCTCATCTCATTATCACCCATAATCATGAGGTTCAACAATACCATGCAAGGGCTAGGTAGCACGGACACTTCTCCTAACCAGCCGTCCCGTGTCGGACACACAAACACCTATAAATAAGGAATGTGAGATTGAAAGATAAAAGATGTTGATTAGAAGATGAGTTTGGGTAGGAAAACTGATTAGAAGATGGGTTTGGTGGAAAATGAGAATAAATTATAGTTAAAGTCAAGTTTTACACTCAATTATTTACATTTAATATCAAATACTAATACAAAAATAAAATTGTATGTTATTTATAACTATAAAATATATATTTTATTAAATTTAAATGTCGTGTCCCGTGTCCTAAATTTCACGAGATGTCGTATCACGTGTCCTTGTCGTGTCCGTGTCCGTACGTTTTGGTGCTATCTAGTGCATAGGTTCTTGTTCTCCTTCAAGCTACTCCTTCGCTCCCGTTCATTTTTTGTTATCTTTGTTTTTGGCACAAATATACTAGAAAAGTGGAGAGACCATTTGTAGTTGTTGTAATTAGATGAAAAGTGGAGTATATGGATGTGGTAGGTTGAATTAACCATTAGAAACATACCTAATATATAAAGGTAAATAAACGTATCATTAGACCTGACAAACGGGTCAATCGGTCGGGTTAATTTGGGTTTGCAAGAATTCGGGATTGGTTGGGTTGGATCGGGTCATTTTGGGTTCGGGCCATTGGGTGGGTTGTTATCAGCATATTTGGGGATAACCGTTAATATGCAGAAATAAACACTTGGGCCGGCCTAAATAAGTTGGCTCAGTCCAGGGTTAGATACGAGTTCTCAATATGTGTGCGGGTCAGTTTTGGTGCGCGTTAGTTTTGCCAAGTCTATGCATAATACAATTAAAAATAGAATACATAAACAAATGATCGGGATGAAAGGGGTTTTTCTTACGTTTCAATTCAAAATATATCACGCAATTGTAATAATGTTGTGACTTTTTTTATTGTTAAATTCAAAGGGGCTCGAGGACATATTATCAGTGGTCTCAGATACAAGTTGGCTACGCGATTCGGAACAAATGACTAGGATGAAGGGCGTTTTTCTCCACCGATTGAACTAATCGGATTTGAACAGTCTGTGAAGCTGGTCAAAACAGCCAAATTGAGTTATACTCATGATCACCACCTTTGCAAATCTAGACACAAGAGAATCAACTAAAACTAATCTTCATTGATATGATGATCAAGCTCCATTGCAACCTTTATAACTTGCAAGCACCATGTCTAGTAGCCAAACACACTTCATTCATGAATAACAAGTAGTAAGGACTTGTCATCATCAACATAAGTGGTTCAACAACAAAGAATATGATATCTCTTGGTCGGTTGGACAATAAGGATTTGTTTTCAAAGCAAGGGTGGAGTTTTACATGTCTATATATAATGGTTCAAATGTGATTCAAAAAAGGTTTTTCGTTGACAGGTTCTATTGTTGTTACATCCTCGAAGATGGGTAATGTTGATAACCCACTTGTTATGCGCAACAAGTCGATATCAGAGAGCAAGTTTCAATATGGTTTGGACTTACTGAATTTGGGAGTTTCTCATATGAAATTTGACTATCCTGCAGAGTAAAATATGTAATTCATCAAGATCAAAGCAGCTAACACATTGTTAATGAACCACATAATAAATTTGTTGTCTTTTCACGTTCTTTATCATGTTATGTATATCCGTTGTAACGATTAAAAACTAAGCCTCCACTTCCACGGATATTTTCACAACCACGATTAGAATGTATAGTATAGCGCTCTCTCTCTATCTCGGTAAGATAACATATAGAGTATTATTTAGCCCTCTCGAAAAATTTTATTTTTTGTTAGCCGGTCTCTCCGGTATTCCACTCTTGACTCCGTCACTCAGAAATAATTAATTATCTTTAATCCAATTAATTTCAACAATAGTAAATTATTCTTCATTTTTTGGGGGCACTTGCAATCCGGACACAGCTTATCTTACTTGTGACGGTCACCTAGGTTGCACGAAAACGGACACGGACACGGACACGGACACGGACACGGACACGGGATACGGCACTCCAAATTTTTTAGGACACGGGACACGGCAAAAAAAAATCAATATACATATTGAATTAAAGGGAATTTGAAGACCATTATAACGGACAACTAAATTTTGGTCATTTTAAAGGCCACAAAGTCGTAAAATGAGAAAAAGAACCAATGTTAATGTCTGATACGTCAAAATTAAACCTGCCCTACAAACTATAAAGTTTCAAATTACAAACCTATAAAAATTCAACTATTGTAAAATAAGTTTAGAACCATTACACATTTCACAAATTCTCATTGAATCCCTCTCATAAAGGGCAAATGGAGGCATGTAGCCCCTCACTTGTCCCCTACTTGTGAGGGGACTTTGACTCGTCTTAAATTTAAGATGGGTCGATCCGTCTTCAATGAGACTTTCTGTACCCATTTACACCTACGGTAAGTCTCATTGAAGACGGGTGTATCCGTCTTCGATGAAAACGGGTCAAATTCTCTATCATAAGGAGACAAGTGGGAATACAAGTGGGAAACCAAATTGATCCCGCTTGCTCTCCCACTTGCCTTCTTGTGAGAGGGAATATGACCCGTCTTCATTGAAGACAAATATACACCGTCTTCAATTAGAATTTGTGTTACACCTAAACTAAATTAATTTTGCGTCAAAAAAATAAGTACAATAATAAATTTCACAAATTCTTATTTGTGACGGACAGTATCCGTCACAAGCTTGTGACGGATACCAGTGTACTACTTCCCCTCACAAATGACCCATTTAAGGGAAAAGGGGAAGCACATGGGGGGTGCCCCACATGTTCCCTCTACCCATTTTGTTAGAGAAAAAATCCGTCGTAAGGTCCGACCCGTCACAAGGAAGACCTACTGAATAAATTTACAACCATTACACAAATATTGGAAATACACTAGTGTTACAGCAAGACCACCATTTTTATTTATGAGACATCAAAAGTCAAACAACACTTAAATTTATCAATCCTACTGAAAAAGCACCAAACCCCATAAATTTATCAGGATACTCGAAAATCCTACTTTAAAACAACACTTTGATCAAATCAACACTTCAAATCTTCAATTATTCAACAACACCACCTTAATTTAACAACAACATTTTAATTTATGAACCATTTAAAGTAGAGTAATTGAAACACAAAAACCCTAATTTGAGAAATTACGGAAAACTCACAACCAAGAAAGGCACAAAAACCTGGTGACGACGGGGAGAGGCTGCGACAGGGAGAGGTCGACTGCGCGGTGGACGACGGGGAGAGGCTGCGACAGGGAAAGGTCGACTGCGCGGTGGACGACGGCGAGGAGGTTGTTGGTGTAAGAGAACACTGGTTTGAGAAGTTGAGAAGTGGAAAAAATGGGGGATTTGGTTTGTAAAGCCTAATTAGGCGTGTCCCTGGAAAACGGACCGTGTCCAAGCAACTTGGGCCGTGTCCGACACGGCATTGAATTAAAAGAAAACCGAAGACACGGTTTTTGGAGTGTCCAGAACGTCTTGAGCCGTGTCCTCCGCGTGTCCGTGTCGGACACGGTGTCCGACACGTATGGGCTCGAAAGTTGCCGTGTCCGTGCAACCTAGACGGTCACAAGCAAGAGACCTTTCACAACTCTCCCACCGAAAGGGGCGAACCCACTTGAATTGGTAGCAAGGGGTGGCCGCCGCTACACCAAATATAAAAAAATTGGTTTAGAGGACGAATTTTTGCTACCCCAAATATTAGTAAATAGTAAATAAGTAAATGTTATCTCATCAACTATAGAGTGAACATCTTGTGGCTCAGTGGTAAATGCTTTGTTTTTTTAACCTATTGCCCCAGGTTTGAATTCCACTACAAAACTAAATGCATATTCCTTTTCTTTTTTTTGCTTTCCTTAAATGCATTTAGGTGTTATCTGTAGTATGAAAACGGGGAATATCTAAAGTAAGTCCGTATTTACTATTTAGCAATCAAATATTATCTTTAATAAATATTTTTGAATTGACTTTTTGGGTACCGCGTTTTTATTTCGGAAAATTTCCACGGTACCCTCGTACTTTGACAATTTGCCCGAAATGCCCAAAAATTTGACCCGAAAAACTTGAAGTGGCCATAACTCGTGTTTTCAAACTCGGAATATCACGATTTTTTTCAAATCGTTCATCTTTCCGAGAACTATGATTTGAAACAAAAAAATTGGCGAGTTCAGAATTCGTGACCAAGAGATATGGTCACTCAAAATGCGACCAATTTTTTTTCAAATCATACAAAAACTCCTAGGCACAAAAACTCCTAGGCACAGGATCCAAATGCGACCAATTTTTTTTCAAATCATAGCTCTCGGAAAGATGAATGATTTGAAAAAAAAAAATTGTCATTTTACAAGTTTGCAAACACGAGTTATGGCCATTTAAAGTTTTTCGGTTGAAAGTTTTGGATATTTCGGGCAAAATGTCAAAGTTCAGGGGTACAGTGAGAATTTTCGTTTTTATTTTCTCTAATGTTATTGTATAAAGTTTATTTTTTATGGTGAATTACGAAGCAAGAATAAAAAATTCTATATATACGAAACAAAATTAATGAAAATTTGATAAATTGCAATATGAAAAATTTAGTCGATGAAATGGAACACAAAAATAAAATGATCATAAGTTAATTTTAGTAGGGAGTAACAATATTTTTAGTTATTATGTAAGCATCATTGTACTCGTTTTAAATTTGTGAATTACATTTAACAAGTTATGTATATTTTTTTCGATTCTAAAGTTTATCTATATTTATAGGCTAATTTTATTTGCTACCTCAGAAATTAAATTATGGGCTCGCCCCCTACCCACAGAGTGTCACACTTGCACTCCATTTACTCTTTCATTTGCTTTTTTATCTCACGTCACAACTTACAAATGAGAATTTGTGATCTGAACAAGGACACACGATATTTACTATCACAAAATTTAAACCATATTTACCTACGTAGGGACCAAGAGTACAACCGTTGAAAAGCATTACAGAAAACGACGAGTCAAAATAAAAGGCGAAGAAGAAAAAGAAAAGGATGTAATTAAGAATGAAGGTGAGGAAGACGGGAGCACAAGTTACGTATACGATGAAACTAAACACATAAATAAATTCTATAAGTAGTACATATGATATAAATTCATTATGTCAATTTATAACACAAACTCTGAAACTTGTTATACAAACAAACCAAACACAACAGAAGTGTCTGCTGCAATCTGATATCACTTGTCGATTTGTATTACAAATGCAACATTTTAAGCAGAAAATGCAGGATTATTGCAGGATTGCAGGGGGCTTTTACTCTATAGAATTTCATCACTACTTGCCAAAACTATTTGTTGAGAAACTAACGGGGGTAACAATTACTCTTGTTGTTCTAGCTCTAGCTTCCAAAAACTCTTCTCTATACAAACTTTTTAAGGGACCATATGATGTAGAGGGACCTATTTTGAAATGATATCTAGGTGGTTTGGATCGGGTTTGGATCTGACAAGGTGGATATAGAGAAACGGGCATAGTCAAGGCCATGCCGAGATTACTAACATTATTATCATTCAGTCTAACTAGGTATGGTCAAATATTATATCGTGCCGATTCGTGAAAATAACCTCATTAAACTATATGTAGAATTTTCAAAGCTCTAATTTAGATAAGGGAAGAATTTTACAAAAGAAAATGTAATAGATCGTAAATAATATAGCTTGTTAAAATGTAAATTTGTATTAGTCTATTTACTTTTAATTATGATAGTTGTCTCTTTTTTATAAGTTAAAAAAAATTAGATTGATCCTCTCGACTAGGATTGATCTATATCATTTTTTTTCGGATGAACGAGAGAAGTTGAAGCCACTGATTTTCAAACTATCTCGGAAAAATTGAACAAGGGTGTCCAATAAATAAAAGATCATAAAGTCAACGACTTTGTTGTCTCGCGAAAACAATGATTAATTATCGTTTCTTCAAAAAAAAAAAAGTACGATTAACTCTCAATTATATTTATATGAACTTAAACAAACGCAACTAAACTACATGTGCCAAATTTGACGGTGGTAAATTCCAAATTTTCTCCAATGCTAAATATTACTCTGTATATGTTTATATTAGCTCTTGCATCTTTTTTATTTGTTGGAGTTTTTCGTTCTTACCGGTTTGTGAGTTTCGTTATCACCTTTTTGTGAGTTTTATCCCTCGATTTTGAGAGGTTCAATATTTTTGTGGAAGATTAATGCCTTCATATCTATTGATATAGTGGTGCACCGAATGTCATGTCATTGCGTATAATTTGTTAGATTAGACACGATTCACCTCTCTCATCATAACTACATCAAATCTATAGTTTCTCTCGAAAATGATTGTATGAAGAAATCACGGTATTATAGAGGATATAAAACGTTTTTATTTAATAGTGATATTTATAATAGACAAAATGTATTTTGTACGAAATTTACAACTTTATATTCAGCTGATTTCGATTACTTTAGCAACTATTGTATATAACTCATATAATAAATTAATGAAATTGATCTTCACTATAAAAAATACTCTCAATTATACTATTGCTTGCTTTGATCGTAGTTTATGTTTTTATATGTACTCGATTGGTTGTTTTTTACACTTGTTTTGTTTCTTCGATTTACTTTTGTTTTGGCTTGAGTTTCATGGACAAACAAAAATACTTCTATCAAAAAAAAAATATTGGCCACATCTTGAGGAGTTTGAATAGTGGATGAATACCCCATTATTGCAAATTGCAAGAGAAAAATAATAAAAATATAAAAACAAAGTAAGAAATTAAAAAATGTAATAATGTCTGGACCTCAGCCTACATATCTACCATAAGCATTTTAGGACCTCAACAAAGTGCATGCTTTAGACCATCCCCAAGCAAGGTCAATTGGTAGGTCATGACCTTGCTTGGTCATGCTAATGATGTAATTACACAAACATAATTGTTGACCTTCTTTGTTAATTGGTGACCAAAGGTCAATTTGTGACCATGGTGGAACAAAATTGACCACCTTAGTGACCTACTAGGTGGACAATTTTTATTGGTTGAACAATATAAAAACAATAAAATAAGTATATAGTATGGATTATGAAGTGGAAAATGATTGAGTTGATGACCTAGGTCGTGACCTTTTGCTTGGGAGGGTAAAAGTAGGTCAAGATAATTAAGGTGAGATTAAGAGTAAAATTGGGTCGCGACCTAGTTAGCGCGACCACTGCTTGGGGATGGTCTTATTAGTACACCCATGGGCCACGTCCCTATACATCAAGACTTAATATTTGCATGCCCTAATTCCCTAAACAAACCCTACCCTCTCCTATCTTTCTTACTATATTTACCCTTCTCTCTCACTTCCCGTGATTTTTGGGTTACTTGTCCTTCCTTCATTCCATATAAATTCTAAATTATTAGCTACATACATACTTTATTCATTGCCCACTTCTATCCATGCGTTATTCTCGTCTGAAACCATATGACATAATTATTTAACCATTTTACAGATATATGTAACCATTTTTTAAAAACAAGTTATCATCATAAACTGTAATATTGGTTGCAAAATTGTGGTTAAATTTTTCCATACAGTGATCGGAAAATCTCGCCTGAAACTTAAGACGAAAAGTGGCGATACTATGTGTCTATATATACGGAGTATTACTATATAGTTTTCCTAGAGTAATAATGGACTGACAAAAGGCTGCCTATGAATTAGTTGTGAGTAGCTTATTAGACTTTTGTTTTGCAATAATAACTTACGTATGTATTTATTCACGTTAAATTCCTTGTGATCGAAAGACGACCCTTATTTTTAAATCATTTGCCCTCTTTTTTTTTTTTTTTTTTTGGGCTTTGAAAATTCTCATACAACGTTACTCTCGTGTATTTTGTGGGAAAGAATACAAACAAATTGGTTTCACAAGTTTATTTTTACTTAAGTTTTTGTGGTACCATAAGAAGCTTCATCACGCGACTAAGTAAATAAGGCGGGAATTTAGAGGTGATTTTAATCATTTTATGCCAAGGTATGGTTTTTTTGGTATTATATATAGACTATAAGAACTAGCAATATGTGTCAATTATTTTGGCCCCGTGAATCTAATCTTTTACAAAACA
Organism: Heliosperma pusillum; assembly: GCA_022085475.1. Taxonomy (NCBI): domain Eukaryota; kingdom Viridiplantae; phylum Streptophyta; class Magnoliopsida; order Caryophyllales; family Caryophyllaceae; genus Heliosperma; species Heliosperma pusillum. Next base: position 44,939 of record JAIUZE010001336.1, on the reverse strand, counting down.
TGTTCATGTTCATTATTTATCTTGATTTCTTATATTTGTCTCTTTCTTTCATCGATACATGTACGGTAAAATTAAGTTTGTACTCCGTAAATAAAATAAAAAATGTATTATTATACTGTGATGGTGTGATTTGTACTATTTGTTAACTTGCTCCTTCCATGTCATTTATATAAGGATTATATTTTAATCAGAGAAAAGAATACACGGTACTTTCTAAGAATGTTCCACACTTCCTTTAATTTCACTCATTGAGGACACATGTTAATAAACTTTATATAAAAAAATTTACAAAATTAACTTTGTAGTTGCATTTTTAATGATTATTTTCCAAATCCTTTTATATCAAGCTTATTAACGGGTGTCTTTAGAGTGTAGGTTAAAAAAAATCGTTTCAATAATGATACTAATCACAACTCTACAAATAAATTTCATTTTTTTTTTCTAATCTTCTTATTTAAAACTCAAACAGCAAAATAAATCAGATACCCACCCTATTCATTAATATGGGGTAGTAACTTGTATCCGTATAGAAGTAAAGAACCCGAGATTGATTACAATAATTTTCACCATTTTTGTACTTCGTATACTATATATAAAAAAGGAAACATTTAAGTTATATAATATAATTGACTTAAAAAACGCTATTGGAGAGGATACGTATTATTATATGTCCATTTATCTACTGAATTATTGGCATAGTGCATATACATATAAATATCATCTTACATATTCATAGAATTATTGACGTCCATACATATAAGCATGGTCACTTAGTGACAGAATTGACTTAACGATTAGGTCGTCCGTTGAAGAATAAGTAAGACGACTGTTAGAGCGTAACACTCCCTCCGCCTTAATCATTTATTTACCCTTAATTAATAATTTAATATACTTTTGACAAAGAATATAAACGGTGAATAAATGAATGAGACGGAGGGAGTAGTATTTAGATCATCTATCTGAATAGTTAAGGACTAAGGTAGCATATATGTACGGGATTAAAGATTTATAGTGAGGAGAAAGTTCTGTAGTCCTTAACTCAAGAATGACTCAAGAATGTTCATGAAATACTCTAAACTAGCTTTAAATCGGTAAAACATTCAGGGAATGAGGGAATGGGTCGGATGATTTATAATGGTGATAGAATTATATGATGTTATCTTTGATTGAATTATATTTTGATATTTAGAGAACAAGAAGTCAGGCATTTAAGGCTATGTGCAGCCACGGGCGCATGAAACGAGCCTCCGGTTTCGGTTATTAAATTTAAAAGTTTTATTAATGAAATTCAATATAAATCTTGAAGTATAATACACTTATGTATTCATATTTCGGTTCACATTTTTTTGTGGTGCACCGTTCCTCCTTTGTTTTAAGACTCCCAATAAAAAGTACCAATATTATATTGGGAAGTATGAAGTATGTAACTTGTAGAAATGGTCATATATACATAATTTAAAAGCATTATAAAATTAAGACAATCATGAATGTAAATAGTGATAGCTAAAATATGATAATCAATTGAGAAATACTTAAATGTTTAGGGGGAAAATTATATCCATTTTTGAATTTTTATGGTACGAAAATTAGGATGTACTTTATGTAAAAGCGGCTAGATCGTTGCGCTCATCACTACTTGCAAACTACCTTGTTGTTGTACCTTCAGTGGCCACTACAGTCCCGGATTGCGTCAACAAAGCAATCCCACGTATAGATAGTAGACCATCACTACTTGCAAACTACCTTGTTGTTGTACCTTCAGTGGCCACTACAGTCCCGGATTGCGTCAACAACGCAATCCCACGTATAGATAGTAGACGCAAACTAAGAGATCATGTGAATTTGGTTCAACATTTTTAAATGGAATAATAATTACAATATGATTCCATAGAGGCATGAGGTTACAACTCCATTCCCACGTAAAAGTGTTTGGCTCATCCTAAATTTCTAGAAGGGGGAAATGAAGTTTGATAGCAAGGGGAAGAAAGTGAGTATGAGATTTAAAGGGGTTGGAATGAAGTTATTAGATATCTAACGATATCTAACTCCATTCCAAAATACATTAACAAAACATTGAAATGAAGTCAATCACATTCAAGAGAGCCATCACACATAATATATTACTCCTTCCATATCTTTCTAATGTTCCTAGTTTATTAAACTACTTTGCACATATATTTAATAAGTGAGAGAATCATTAAAAATATGAGGGGAGTATTGTCTTATTTATTTATAATCACCTTAGATTGTTTCGTTCCAATGGGGACCATGAACATCCATTAAATCACACCACAAATAGATAGATCAATAGAGAGAACAAGAGTTAGCTCAAAAAGAAAGAGCACTCTTACTCAACCATGAAATTGGGGGTTCGATTCTTATCCGCGACATAGGACACTCCCTTGAAAAAAAAGAAAACAAAATAGGGTGATTAATAATTAGAGAATCGACAACCAAATTAATTGTGCCTGTAATTAAAATCCTAATAAATATAATTGGTAAATTGTTGTATAGGTCTATCTAAAACTAACTAAAAACTAATTGAAGCTTAGTTATATTTCAACAATCTAAAAGTTTTATGCTATGTAAAAATTAGACATACCAACATTGACTACATAGCCCACAATAAGGGTGGAGTTTAAAAGTTAAAACTTGATTGAAATTTTTAAGGGTCTCAGATTCAAGCAACCCTAAAAGTATTCTTCTAGGTTATTCATAGCCTATGGCTATGTCGTCTAACCTTCGAGTCTGTCACTCTTGATCGGATAGCTAACCTTATTGATATACGTGGTTTGTTATCATGTATACTCCGGGGTTTCAGTTTTCACCGAAAGTAACAGTTGCGAGTTGTCTCGTCATCCAAAAAAACGGACTTCCAGGCAGATTGATTAGGATGATGTGTTGTATCACTACAAGAGAATGATGCTTTAGCTATTGAATTAGCAACTGAGTGAAACTCAGTAGCTAAATATATAACTTAGCGACTAATGTTGACACAAAAAATATATTTAGTCTCTACATAGGAGACCAAACTATAATGGTAGCTAATTACGTCTCTATTTTAGAGACTAAATAAAGGAGGTAGCAAATTTAGTAACCAATTTAAGTGTTTAGATACGAAAGTTTGTCGGTAGCTAAAGTTGTCTCTATATACGTCGACACAATATAACAGAACAATCTATTTGGCCGCTACGTATGAGACCAACGAAAATTAGTGTATAAGTACGTAGTTAATATAGAGACAACACAAAGTGAGTAGCAAATTTAGTATCTAATTTTAGTTGTTTGCTACGGAAATACATTGGTAGCTAAAGTTAATTTTCACTATCATGTATATTGTACATTTAATACAAAATAAATATCAATGTGAAATATACTTTTGAATTATTATCAGTCTACTTATATTATTATAATTATTATTAAAAAGTACTTTGTAATGCTCATACGTAACAATGACTTTTACCTTAACTAGATATTCATTACTCAAATAGTCATTAATCTTCATGTGCCTCAATGGTTAGAATGCCAGTTATGAAGTTGTAGGTCATGGGTTCGATTCCTCTTAACAACATATATTGTTAATTACTCTACAAGAGGGACGAGCTAAGCGGCGGGCGGTGGTCTTACGTGCCATGTCCCACAATGAGTGCGGAGGCCTAGCAAGGGTGACGTTGCAAATATGGTAACCGTATTTATTGTTTCCTAGACAATTTATATACTAACATGTTAGTCGCTAATTTAGCAACAACTAAATTGGTCTCTATTACTGTTGCAAAAGTAGCTACTTCGAATTTGGTAGCTATTTTTTCGTAGCCAATTATGTAGCTAAATTAGCGACAAGGCTTTTAGCTACGAACCATCTACCGTCGCAAATTCCGTCTCTATTTGTAATTAGCTACCGAAAACTAGTGATTTGCTACTGAAATATCGGTAGCTAATTAGGTTCCACCTTTTAGTGTATGTAATACTCAAATCTTGTGAGTTGCCCTCGCTATGGACTCGTCATATTACCGGTCGACCGAATAAAATCTTATTAAATACGAAGTAAAGAGAGGCTTTACTGTTTTTACTGTTTCTACTCTAGTTTTCAATGATGGCTTTTACTGTTTCTACTCTAACATTTTTCGCTCACAAGTAAAGTAAAGAACATGATCCATCAAGGAAATAATATTAACTCGTATGAAAATCAATTAATATTTGGGAGGGGGGAAGAAGTTATACAATCAACAAGAAAGAGGGTGTAGAATGACGATATTACAGAGGCGTCTTAGGCGAGATGAGAAATTATCTCGGCTAAAAATACATCAAATAAATACATTAAATAAAAATTACAAAAGAACAAAGAAAGAGTAGTTTTTTTACTTTTGTTTCCTAGTTTTTCCTCATTTTTTAAACTTTATAAAATTCGGATAGGATTCGGATATCAGGTTTTTAAAATTTTCCAATCAGTTTAAACCGGATCGGAAATCCAATTTAAATGGAATCCAGATATTCGGAAAGCGGATCGTATTTGGACAAAAAATTTGTATTATATTTTTTTGCTCAGCCCTAGCGTTGTGTGAAGAAGTTAGTGTTGAAGGTCTGCCACATTGGAGAAGGAGAAAAATATAATGTACTTTATAAATCATGCAGCTATTCCACATATTGTCAACTGGTTTGGATGGAACTTCCTTAGACATATAAAGTGAAAACTCTCTCTTTCTCGACGGGCGCGTCACAGGCTCAGATGTGAATCTAACCTTATATAAGAGCTTAAAGTTAGTCCTGGGTTGTGAGACGAAGATGGTTTTGAAAAAACGATGAAGTTTTTAATTTGTCCCTTGCGAAACTAGGTCACATTTGGCGGGTCCCAAAAACGACGACGTTCTTGTATGACGAAAATAGTACAAAAAGAATGATGGTTCATGTCGATTGATCGACAAGGGGACCTTACAATTGAGAGGGCGTGTGAATAAAAAGACACATGTGAAGGGCGTGTGAAGATGTCACATGTAAAAGGTATCTCAAATTGGAAGAGAGTAGTATAATTTACTGATTCTACTTTATAAACTAAAGAAATACTTCATCAATTACCAATTGGTTTTGGAATGAAACATCTTTGAACATGTAAAGTAAACACACTCTCACTTCTTCGACAGGGACGAACCTAACTTATATCCAAATCTAACACATTCAAATTAATAATCAATTTTTTCATTTTAAATAAAAACTAACAACAAAATAACACTTATACTTAGGTGAACATACACCATATTATTACTCAAAAAACAATAGCTTAATAGAAATTGAAATGGGTGAAGTTTAGAGGTAGGGAGTTGGAAGGTAGAAGATTTGAAAGTGTTTTGGCACAACTTTAAAGATACCAAAAAGCTAAACTATCATATGATTATTAATGCAAAGGTAGTACAAACCATAAAACGAAAGGTGATATGAAAAGACTGAAAAGACGAATATCACTAAAATGTAAATTATTCTTCTACACCCTGCTCGTCTTAAACTCATATGATTGGTAACATAGAAATCAAATTTTGACATGACGAATTGACGATGGAGAATTATTAGTGTGTTGGACATACATCATAATACACTATAAAAGTATAAATGGATGTTTTTTCCTCGCGTCACCTCAAAATTACTCTAGGTAAGATTCGTTATGGAGTACATTGTAAAATAGAATAAAAATCATAAATAAAAACCCACATTCTACTAATTTAAAAAATAAATTCCAAGTTACAATTATAATCTTCCTAATTTCTCTTATAAATTTCAAAGCCTGGTTGATTTACAAAAATTCCGTATGATACTAATACAATAGTGTAAATTGACAGATATAGGGTTTGAACATATTATCAACCTGTTGGGAACAAGTTATTGAAGTTATGTGAATATATATAATTATTCGGCGTGATTATAACATCCACATCTCTAATACACAAATTTAGAATAAGATTGTTCCACATTGTGACCGTTCTCTGTACATACAATTCAAGATCATTGGTTTATACAAGTACTGATGATTAAAAGGTGATTTTTATACAAATGATCTGTCTTATAATTGAAGAGTGTCTCACTCGATAAATATTGGCATACACAAATACACAAACTTCAAGTGTCATATTCACATATTACATTTTGTGTTATATTTTGTGTATAAGAGGTTCTATGTCACGTATATGTAATAATACTTTGTGAATATATATATAATTTATATTTAGAATATGTGATTATTTTTGCATGTGTTATTTTCAGTGTATATGTATCTTTTACTGTGAAAATAAAGAACTCTTCACATGTGAATCCCACCTTGGAAAAAGATGAGAGTGTTATTGCTATAAATGTTAATTTGATTGTGAATGTGTTTGTTATATTGAATGCGTATTTATATTAATTGTGTAAGTATGTAAGTTCTATTTTCATAATATGATTTTAAAAATACGTGAATATGTCAATTATGTGTTGTGAATACTTGTGTAGATATGTCAATTATGTGTTGTGAATACTTGTGTAGATATATCAAATATGTGATGTGGATACCTCATTGTTATGAATATGTTAGTTGTGTGATGTAAATAAGTGAACAAAATTAAAATATATTACCAAATTTAAATAACTCAAATGTGATCTCTAGGTACTTCTAAGAAAATTATGAAGTGATCATACAATTTCTATAATTTTTTAATTTATTAAATGTAAGTTGTAAAGGTTAAAAAACTCAAATCAGGGTGGGAGTATCATGCATCATACATCTCGATGTATGGTGTAAATAACTAAATAAATACACCATGAAACGATCTATTTATATAAAAATATTACTCCCTCATAGTTTACATGTTCTTCCTTTTTCTTTTCTACACAAGGATTAAGAAAGTGAATTTGGATCACATAAAACACACTACCCCACACAATTCAATTTGGACCACACAAAAGCTTTCGAATAAGGAAAGGGAGAGCAACACCAAACTAAGCTCAAATAGGAAAGATGAAACAACATGAAAACTAGGAGAGAGTATTAATTTAATGGTAATAAGAAAAAGTTATCTTTTTATGGGACTATTTTATAGTGTGAGATCATCACATGCATCTAATAATTATTGGAAACATATTTTTCATGGAGTGGTTAAATTCACCTACAGCATAACAATGTCAATCCTTTTTTTATTACTCTACATGCACAATCTTTTGTTAAATTTGATAAGAATATTACTTATGAAAAAAACCTAAATAGTTTAATGATGGAGAGAAGGTAATTTGTTGTTACCAATATTTTTTTCCTTTTTATACCTTAATTTTATAGAGATTTTTCAAGATTAGTTTTTAGGTTTTTGGGAGTCATCGTGGTTATAGTATGTTAAATCCCGCACACAATTTTACTCAATTATGCACACTTTTTCGCTTATTCCCAGTTTACCCCTCCCATTTCCACCCTAATTTCCCAAACTCACCAAAGGAGAAATGAAAAAAGAAAAACAAACAAATAAATCAACTCAGCCAACAACAACAACCCCTCCGCCCCTGCCACCGTCGACCCCCCTCACCGGACCCAATATCCGCGCCGACCACCCTCACCATTTGTTGCCTCATATTTCGATCAACTTTAACTCGCAACGAAGATGTTGGATCGACAGCGGGGATTGGGCGATAGTGTTGACAGCGATGAAGGCGTGAAAAAAGCGCCGGCGGTAGGCGGGCGGCACCGAGAGTAGGCGGCTGTCGCCAAGGGTAGGCGGCCGATTCTAGTAGATGTTGATTGGGGACTTGGGGTTGTGGGTAGGAAGGGGGTGTCTGGGAGAATTGGGAGAGTTCTATTTTTTTCCTTTCTTATAGGTTGTCTTGGAAAAAACACGCAAAATGTGTTGGAATGAGTAAAATAGCGTGTTGGATTTAGCAACTGCGTATACTAATTCACAAAAAAAACAAGTTTTTTCGTTTGCACAAAAATGCTTGTGTTAACTTAGAAGAAAATTTTCAGGGCTAATTATACAAAATTATGGCAATTTTGATTAGTAATGTTGGATTTCTGCCTTGAATCGGTTTTGTTGTCACATCGAACGACTAGGCGGGGGTCTCGCTGACCGGTCAGCAAGTCAAGGTCCAGAGGTGAAACACCCTGGTGAGGGCTCGGGGGCAAAGCTCACGAAACCTAGACTGTATCTGGTAATCTGTTTGGGCTAGAATTCTGTTTTGGGCATGTGTTAGGTTTTTTTTGTATTAGGTCTTAGATAGTACTCTATAAACTTTCTAAGCCTTACCCTAACAATTATGCATATTATAATTTTTTCGAAAAATTCACATGGTAACCCCGCGGTTCGTTTTTTTTGCCAAAAATACCCAAATTTTGCTCTAGAAAACTTTAAGAGGCCATAACTCGTGTTTACAAGATCAGAAAGTGACGATTTTTTTTCCAACCGATCATATTCCGAGAACTACGATTTAAAGAAAAAAAAAGTTATCGTATTTGGACCCGTAGCTAGGAGTTATTGTATGTCCTTTTTTTTTACCGAGCAAACTTTATGCGAGCATATCTCTTGGTTACGAGATCAAAAAGTGACAATTTTTCTTTTTCAAATCGTAGTAGTCGGAAAGGCGATCTATTTGAAAAAAAAATCGTCACTCTCTGTCTTCGTTAACACGAGTTATGACCTCTTAAAGTTTTGTAAATCAAATTTTTGGGTATTTTGAGGGTACCATGTGAGTTTTCCGTAATTTTTAAGTCTGAATCTAACCTCCACAGTATCAATAAAACGTTCCTTCCTTTTGCCATGTGGACGTAGCTAACACAACGTTTGTAAACCACGTAAATCTGTGTGTTATTGTCTTTATCGTTTTTATTCGTTCTTTCTCATTTATATTATAACTAGTAGATTAATTTAACTTAGACCCAATGCAATCGTTTCTTCATTTATATAGTATATATATCTTTAAAAAGTAAAGATTGAGATTAAGACGTCATAAGCAAACAATACTCAGTTTGTCAACCAACAAAAGTAACCCATTTTACCCAAAAAACTGTAGGAATACAAATTAATAAGAGTGGAGTGTAAATGAGAAAAGGGTGCATGGAGGAGAGTGCAGTAGATTATAGGAGAGTGGGTTAAAGCTGACACCGCCCAAAGTGCACTTAATTATCTCCAACCTACGAAACCAACACTTCCCTGCTTTTTTTACTGAACCGGCAACCAACCGGCTTAACTGCTGTCAAAAAGTATCTTTCAACTTCTTTACCCATCTCTATATCCCCAACATTATCTTATACGGAGTACTAAACTAAAGTTAAGAGAACTAAAATTACGTGAATTGAAATTAAGTCCGGGATGACATGATCTTATACTATCAAACCGACTTCCTATGGAGAGATTGATCTTCGATCTGTGAGAGCATTTGAGAGCGACTTAACTATTCTATGCATGGAGAACATATACTCCGTATAACATAGAAAAGTAAGTTATCATGAGTAAGAACATTGTTTTCTTATACGAAGTACTTGTTAGAGGCATAACCGGCTACATACTTCTTAGAATGTAAACAAATGTGCTTGCTTACTCGGAAACGAGAATATATACATATATCAGTTTTCCGATAAGTGAAATCAATGCCCTAAAATACGGAATATACAAGTCGCTTGAAAATACTAAGGGGGGTACTACCTCCAAAACAATGCAACATCTCATCATTGACACTGCCAAAGAGGACACGACAAAGCAACATATAACATGGGGAAAGCATAGGATATATATTTATTTTTGAAACAGAATGTTTGTTTTACTCCATGGTGCTAATAACTAATGAGTACTATATCACTCTACAGCATCACAGGCTTACTGCTACAGCATTCACTCAAGTAAATAAGTAGCAGAATTAAGGCTAAAAATAACCGCAAATTCTCGTTTGTGACAGGCATATCCGTCGCAAGCTTGCGACAGGTCAAATACTATCCATGTAGCCGATGTAGGTAGATAATACAAAAGTAGAGTGCCTAAAAAGTAGCAATATGTTTTGTCTTTTCTACTCACATTGGTAGTATTTGACATATCGCAAACTTGTAGAGATATGTTCATCACAAGGGGGGCTTGCTTATTGCTAACTCCCTTATGAGTAATTTGTTAGAGTATATGATCATTGATTGAATCTCAATAATCACCTTAATATTTTTCGTTTAGTTGTTCTTATCACATAATTATTGGGTATAAGATATAAATAGTTGAGATTATTAGCCTCTAAAAAGTCGGTATGGACTATGTATGAGTCTTATATTCTAGAAACATAAGTACAAACCCTCACTAAATTTCCGACCGATGTTTAGGCATGCTAATTTTGGGTTTTGACAACACTACATAAAATTTTACAACATATTCATCATATTATTTTCAATCACACACACGAAACTACAAAAGTATACCGTGTTATTAAATTGACAGATTAATTAGTATTTGAACAATCGAACCTCATACCTATTCTTCAAAGTACTTTTGCCTAAACTACTAAACTAAGATATTTTTGGTCCATCTTCATGTTTAAGCTAAGACATTTATATTTATATCATGTTTAATATCAGAATTTGTGTCTCTGGATCATGTGTACCGTACCGACTTCAATATGCACAAGTTAAAATTGTGAAAACAATCTCTTCAAGTGCATATTATCCTTTCTCATGACTATTAACATAAAACATCAAATACGATCATCATATGCATTTGAGAACCTCCATTCGATAATATTATACACTTTATTTAATGATAGTTATGATCACTATAATGTTGTATACAGTAGAAATCATGTACAAAAATACATGTAACTTTAAATACATAAACTAATTATATATTCTCTAGGTTAGAATATCAACGTATGAGCATAAACTCTTGAACAAGACCATCTTACAATTCCTACAATAAATTTTAAAATTGTGTTTCCAATTACTCATGCATCTTTAAACTCACTTAACACTTCACTTGAATAACTTGAAAAAATTTCAAAGAAGTATTTAACCTAATAATGCGTATAACTAATACCCGTAACTAATACTTTCTCCTCTCTTTTTTATCTTCACACATTTTGATTATATATGTGAGAAGTATTTTATTAAAATGAAAACATAAAAAGAAAATGAAGGAAGTAACTCGGAAATCAACTAAGTCATAAGCACAAGAAAAATTCATTGTTTCAAAACGAATTGAAATTAAAAGAAAATGCTCAAGAAGAAGGATGATACAATTATACAAATAATACTCTATACTTTATTTTATTAATAACAACCAGCAAATGAAATGCTACATAATCCTGCTCAAATTTTAAATGTGAACATACAAATTACACCAAACAACAATTTCCCCTCGGTTACAATTAAATGACCTAAGTAATTAAAGAGGGCAATATAACAAAGCAAGACAAAGAAATTCCCTAAAAACATAATTTCATTTTGAAATTTCATGATTTTTTAGGGTCTTGGGTTAGGGAAGAATTGCGTACCAGGAGGCATATACGGACTGAGTGGCGCCGGGTATAAAGACGGATCTATATACCCCAATGCTGGTGATGAAACACCAACAATAGCGGCCGTAGACGTACTAGGTCTCGCTGCGAGGTTAAGCAGCGGACCACTACCATAACCACCACTACTACTATTACCACCTTGCGGATTATCAGCAGGACCTTGATCATACAGAATTCCCTTGAATACATGGCCTCCTATTCTGACAGCTGTTTGATACGCCACCTCGTCCTCATTGTCGTTCATCGAGCTCACCCTAACGCACCGAAACAAAGCCGGTGAGCTCACCTCGGCCGGAAAATTCCCCAACTCCATACCTACATATCAGGGTCGTTATTAGGTCAATATATACATTCATACAAATATACAATTATCTTAAGAATACCCACTTGCCTCTTTGTGAAAGTTGACCCAACCCAAAACGTCTACATTGAAGACGGATATGAGAATTTGTTTAGATTGAGTGTTGAAAAATAAAGGAATAGTGGGAAAAGTGAGATACTGTAGAGATTAAAGAAAGCAGGAAAATGAGGGTTTTGCGTATATGACACAACAATGTCAAACATACACGAAAAACACGGAATAAAAAAAAGATGTAGTACTAAAAGAAATGTTTTTGCAGCCTCTCCTTTCTTGTCTATCAATCTTATTATTTGTCAGGAATACTAAACTACAGTATCAACTAAAGTATACTAAAGTATTCTTGTTTTGTTTATACCAATGTTTTTTTTTATACTAGACCGTATTATTATCACATGAACCATAATCATTCATCTTTTTTTTCTTTGATTTAATATCAACACACCAAAAACATCATAGATCTAAATATCCATACCCGCATAAGATGTGGTAGCAGTAGCAGTAGCAACAACAGTAGTAGCAGGAGTAGTAATAATCGGCAATTGCGAAGGTATTATTAAAGAGGAAGAGGTAATAATATTCGGAATATTATTATCTCTTCTCCTCTTAACCTGAGAAGATCCACAACCCTGTTGTTGTTGTTGTTGTTGTTCTTCTCCATCATTCGGGTTTTGGTGACGGTGACGACGAACAGAAGCCGGAATCCAAGTACTTTTAACATGAGTCGCGCAATGAAATCCGCGACTCTTACAACAAGTTCTACATCGCATGTGTTCACAGTCTTTTTTAGCTTGGTTTCCGCAATCTTGACAACTTATAGTCCCAGTACCGCTACCACTACCACTACCACTACCAGTACCACCAGTATCGCTTATTCGTCTCATCATCATTATACGATTGTATTCTTCACCTCCATCAGATCCAATGGTTTCGGAATTGTATATCGGTTGCGGCCATGATTCGTAAGTACTACTAGTACCTTCTTTGATGTCCATGTTGTTGTTGTTGTAGTGGTAGTATGATGAAGATAATTCATGGCTTCTATTCAAATACCAATTATTATGGTTATGTTGTTTCGTTGGTGGTGGTTGTTGATCTTCACTAGTATTATTGGGTGAGAAAAACCCTGCCATTATTTATACCAAAAACCCCTAATTTCAACAAAAACATACACTCCATAACATACAACAAAAATAAATTACATTAAATTATAGTATACCCTAAAAAAAATAGAATAAAAATAATAAAAAATAGAATAAAAAAATGTAAGTGAGAGATGAATAGAAGGGAACAAAAACTGAGAAAGAGCAGCAGAAATGAAGGAGGAAAATAAAGAGAGAGGAAAAAGAGAAGAGTTAGAAGTACTGCACCGCCGCCATAGCTAATTAAAATTCACTGAGCAAAAAATAAAAAAGTTGAGAATAAAAATAATGTATTTTGGGGGAGTAAATGTTTATTTTGGGGGTCTGAGGACTGAGGAGTGATCATATCATGATATCAAATAATTTAAATTGGATTAAATTAGCTTTTTTGAGGAAATTTTAGCGTTTTGTTATTTGTTGGTTTGTATGTTTGTTTATTATCCCCATCTTTCTATTCACTGTGGATTGTCCTAATCTCAATATCTGGGTACTATTTGCATGCTTCTATCTTACGGTCGATGTTGTGCCACATGGTGGGTTGTCAGCTTTTTTTTATTTTCATCTCTTTAGTTAATCACAAATTTACTATACATGTGGCTGGATAAGATAAAAGCGGGTTGCCTAAAGAATAACATCTGTTTTGTCTTATTTACTCACATGGGTGATAATTAAGCCGTCGCAATCTTGTCACGGATATACTAGTCACAACTCACGGTGAGACTTACCGTTAGTTAAGGTCTCTTTTGGCCTAATTGTTTTACTTAATGTCTCATCCCATATAAGTGGGAAAATGGTATGAAATCAAGGCAAAAATCAAGTTTATAAGTTTGATTTAGCTCATAATACTAAGTTAGTGAAAACGTAAAAAATTTGTTGAACAAAAGCAATGGCGGAGCAAGTTAAGGGGTTATCAGAAGCGTTTTCTCACTAAGAAGAGGGTAACGATACGACTGGTCGTAGTTTACTCTTTTACATTACATTGTCTCGGGAAGTCCTCTAAACAATAGTTAAAAGAACTGATAGCTATTTAAGGGAAATACGAAGTGCGGAGTAGTAGTTAACATCAATTTCTCGAGTCAAGTTATTTTTGACTTAATTTTTAACAGCTGGCTATTATCGGGTTATCCAATCATAATTTATAGCACCGGCTTCTCCAAGTGGTGAAAGTGGAGAAACTGTATGTGGTAAGGAGTAAGGACTAAGGAGTTCTTGTTATAATTAAGTTCATATACAGATTTCAATCTTAGAGCCATTCCAATATTACAATAAATTTGATTTTGATTTACTTATTCAGATTGTTCGATTTGATTCTAATCCATGTCAAACCAGCCAAAATTATGTTACATTAATTTGTTAATTCCTAGACACTATACTGTTGTCATCGTCAAACAATGTCTTTTGAAAATAAGTATAAAACGAATATACCAGTCTTGGACGAATACTTATATAGCTAAACCTTTGAAAAATCAACCATATTTCTGGTTAGCAAAGGAGTTCGAAACAAACTAGTTATGGTTTGTACCTATTGGAGACAAATCACAAATGTCGTTGTCCACATCAAACTCATGGACACAGAAACCAGCAGTTGAAGGTTCACGGTTGTATTTTTGGTGCTTAGCTTTTCCAAATCTTTACAAAATACTTCATTTAAGTTATATGCCAAAAAGTCGTATTTAAGGTCTGATGATATAATATCATCATTATCCATAATTTTACAACGGCTTATTACTCATTTTCAGTTGACACGTGATGGAAAGATTATACTAGTATTATTGCTTTATTATCATGGCAAATTCTTGTTTTATACGGATTATTTCATCCTGACAAATAAGCCGGTGTTTTAAGACCACTTTATGATAAAATTTGACCACATTTGCTTTGCTAATGTTATAGCTTGTGGTGGATTTTTCCCCCCAAAAGTACTCACATTTGGTTGTAAATGGATAACATTTTTCCCGTATGACAGAAATGGTAGCAGGTGAATACAATTTAAGTGAAGTTTATAAAGAAGTTTAAATTTAATTGATAGAAAGTTGTTTGATAAGCACATAAGTATTTTATCTTATAAATGAAAGAATATGATCTCCGTAGGCAATAAAAATGATTAAAATGATTTAGAAGTAATAAAATGAGCATGATTAAAATGTTTTAGAAATAAAAAGTTATCAGAGTCTACAATTCAATGAATAAGCTCATTATCAAAACATTTATCAAATGAAAGAATCACTTCAGTCACGATTGTCAATAAAAATGTTACAAAAAAATAAATACGCAAAAGAGTTAAAAAAAGTTGGTATCTCTTTATCTTGGTGAAAACCGTCTATTACATACAATTTTTGTGAAATATATGTACATGTATTTATGACTATTTCTTGGATATGGAACGGTTTATATCGATTTTGTTAGTTTAACTTTTTGCATAATATTAATATGAATTCTTAAATGGTGTTAGAGTTTGAATAGCATTTAGGTATCATTGTACCAGGTTAACTCCCAAGAGCTTTCAAATCTAAATGGGTGAGTCTAGAGGCGGCCACGAGTGATCAGGACGTGCAAGCCAGGTACATGCAACCCTAACCCAACTCAAAGGGAAGGGTTAAGATTAGATTCGGTCAGGGAGCTTAACCTTAACCTAGACTGGATCGGATTTGGGCTGACTGTTGAGGGCGATTAGACGTGTTGGGGGTGTGAGGACTCAATATGCAGGTTTGCCCAAGCAGGGTCCGCACTATTGGCCCATCTAGGTGGATCTATTTCGTGCTCTCGTCCGTTAGATTGACTGATAACTAAATTCTACTATATTTTCTTCATTGATGGAGAAAAATACCGCCACAATCACAAACACGAAACCTTATATAAGTCATTTTACTTTAATGCTTTCAAATTAAAATCGTATCACAACATTTTTTTTTTTTGCTAATTTTAGTTTATGGTCAACCAAATTTTCAGTTATAAATACAAACGTATATTACTAAGAAAAGTTGTACACCTTGTACATCATGTACATCACGATATCGTACACCATTATTCCTAATGAGGATTTAACTAAACACTTATGTTAAAGAAAATTACGATATATTAATATATCGTAATCTCTTCTAATAGGTTCACATTATCTATAAGATGCCCCTCAATGGCCACCAATATATATACCCAAAAAATGATGTTATATACTTCCTAACATCCACACCAAAGGTAACATTGGGTTTTTCACACTTGTCGAGACGTGTTTTGCAACGTGAATATCTTTAGTTACACATTATTAAAAATTATAATAATTTGATATTCTTATAGCATTCATGATGATGAATCAAACAAGATCTCGTATGACTATATTTTCTCTTATATATTAGGAATAATATCAAAGATTCTCCACACTCATGAATAGTGCAAAAAGCCCAATGTTACCTTTAGTCTGGATGGGAGGGAGTATTTAAAGGGAACTTTTAAGTGAAGGCCCTTTTCACGAGTCACCATGGCTTTATTCACTGGACCAAGGGTAGGTTAGGTTGAAAGGGCAGCTAAATTGGAAAAGTAAGATGAGAACTTAAATGGAAAAAAAATCATGTATCCATCCATTCCAATTACTTAACTTCCATAATTACTGGTTCAGGTTTGGCTAATTAGTTTGGGGACCGTTTGAGTAAAGCTTATTAATGATTCCAGTACATTGCAATTTGCCAAACTGGTACCAACATATTTAAAAGGGCTTATCGATCATGTTAATTAATTCTACAATTTGGAACATGTTTCATGTATTAATTAAATTTAGGTTTAGATGTCGATGAGGGTGAGTATGATTCATTATGTATATATATATGCATCTGTTTCGATATTTGAAATTTGTGATTTGTGAGATAGGTATTTGTCCTCAGGTTGGTATTTTCTACTTGAATTCGGCAAGGCCGAATGGTAAAACAAAACTACGTTTGACACAACACTTTGGGATGTAGCCGTGAGCTAGGCTCGAATGAGCTCGAGTCGAGCTCAAGCTTGGTTGGGGTGCTTTGAGAGTCAAGCAAGGCTAAGCTCAAATGGAAAAGCTTGGGAATAGCTCGATATTTTTTTAATTGTTTTACAATTTTTTAAATAAGTTCACTCTATATTTAATTTATGAAAATAAAACAATCAAACGATACAAAAATTGAGTATTGAGTCTAGTAGCATATAGCTATGTTTAAGTATTTGTTTCATCTCAATAATTTCTTTACCTTTAATTAAAAAACGTGTCGTAGAGAATTAAAAAAAAAACAAGACAGATGGAGTATAATGGGGTTATAAACCTCAACATGGTAAAATACAGTTGGTCTCCATGAAAACGGGACATATTTGTCTTTAAAGAAGACGAGTCTGATCCTCTCACACAAGGGGGTAAGTGAGGGGGGCAAGTGGAGTGTGAAACCCCCTCTCCCACTCGACTCCTTGTGAGAGAAAATCCGACCCGTTTTCATTGAAACATGTCTTCAATGAGAATTTGTGGTTAAAATATGGAGTGTTGGTTTTAGAGATGACAAATGGGTCAAGTGGATAAGCTTTTGGTCTGGTCAATTTAGGTCGAGTGATTTCGCATCTATCACGCACTTCGTCTTGGGTCAGGTCATTTTGGATTTATGATCATTTTTGGATGCTAAGTTGTCGTGTCACTTCATGTTGGTCATTACTGAGTGCGGCTTTAAAAAACTCCGTAATTTTACAGAGCAGACCTCGTGCAATGCATGCACGATATATATAGAGTTTTAATTTTCATTGTATTATAATTGTAGAATTTAAATAAAAGAACAATTATTTTTTCAATTTCTCATCTTTAATTACATTTTGATTTGAGAAATATAATTGATATGACAAAAATAATCAAGCAACCAATGATATCATAATGAAAATAGTTTTTTTTTTACCATAAAGTGAATTGTAATATTTTATAATTTTTCATAATTTAACTATGTTTTTGGTCATGAAGCTAGTGTTCTAAACTGTTATAGTTTTTACTTAATGAAAATATTTTAGTATATTATTTTAATTAGATTATTACAGTTTTTGTTTAATTAAAATCTTAGTATAGTTTAATGAAAATCTTATATCTTAATGAAAATATTATATCATAATGAAAGATAACTCTTTGTTTGTTTCATTATTTTGTTTGTGCATTTTACGTGGGGAAATTATTTGTATAATTTTATGATAAGGGGGATGATCAATTATATATTTATTTTCTATACCCCTAAATACTCTAAGACCTCTTGTTCTTTTGGACTTAATTTCAATTCTTATAAGTTCAGTTCAGTTTAGTTCAGATCGAATCAGTCCAGTTTCATTAAATTCAACATTATTGTTGTTGTTGTTGTTTTTAATTTTTTATATATTTATTATTGTTATTATTACTATTATTATATTATTAATAATATATTATAAAAATATTATATACACTATTATTACTATTTTATTTTTATATTTTATTTATATTATGTTATTATTATATTATAGTTACTATCATAATTAATATATTCTATTAATAAAAAAATACACTATTATGTTTATATTATATTATGATGATTATTATTAATATTAATATTACTATTATATTTATTATTAAACTACTAATACTATCTATTAACATTATATACACTTATATAAATATGTTCCTTTTATATTATTTTAGTATTATAATATTAATATTGTGATTGTTAATATCAATATTTATATTACTAGTATATTTATTATTATATTATATTTAGTATAATATTAATACATTTAATATTATTATATTATTATATTATATCATACTATTACATTATATTATATTATTATATTATATTATTATTGTTAAATATAATTATAATAATAATAATTTTTTTTTTTTATATAAAACCGCAACTTTTATTAAGATCAACAACATGTTTACAAGAAATTATTAGTTTAGTTCAATTCAGTTTAGTTTAGTTCAAGTCCACTAAATTCAGTTTAGTTCACTTAAGAAAATTTCAGTCCAAAAGAATATACCCTAACTCTCATCCAATATACGAAACAGAGCTCCAATACTCATTAACTCAATCAAATTTATGCTAAAGAAGTGTCAAGTAAACGAATTATTTTTTTTCAAACATAAGAGATTATGTTGTATAAAAGTTGATATTGTTCTCCTATACATTTTTTTTGACATATGGAGTATAATATAGAAATAAGGGTTTAGAATTTGGATACTGGAATGGACCATGATAGATACGGTTTGAAAAGTACAAGGGAATAAGGATTACATTCATACTATAAAACCGTGAAACAAGATTGAAGTGGCCGGTGGTGCGTTTGAAAGAAATGATCATTTTGGTGCGACTTGCATCAGAGTATGAGACCCATTTAATGTGTAGTTGTACCATTTAATGAGAGAACTACCAAGGGAGTACTATACCAGTTTTAGTTTGGTTTGCTAACGAGGACTAAGGTGCAAGGGTTAGGTGAATATGAGAGCCTAATAATCAACCTCTCTCTGGTAACGGATTAAGTATTTTCACTTGAGTCTTTGTAATATTTGACTCGTAACAGACAATTTAGTATAACTAATTCTAATTGAAGACAGATCGGATTGCCTCTTTATTTGAGAGCAAGTAGAAACCCAAACTCACTTGCCTTTTTGTGAAAGACAACACGACCCATCTTCATTAATGACAGATATGTCCGTCTGCAATGAGACTTGCTGTCAAAAAATATATCACTTCTCTAGATAGGACAATTTTTGTTCGGTCTTGATATTTTTTTTTTATCTTATTCATCTTTTTTAACACGTTTAATGTTAAAACAGGTATATTAATTTTAAATTATAATTTGTGATTGATTTATCATATGCTAAAGCACCTTCCAAAACCATTTTATATAGTTTTTTTTTTCCATAAATTGAAGAGGAGTATATATCTAAAGATTTGGAGTCCCAATAATAAGTGAGGGTCTGCGGGAAGAAGACATGTCTGGCATATATTCTCGAGCCCAGTGTGTGTTCCCCGTTGACTCTCTCACTCCCTCGCTTGCTTCCTTCCTTCCTTCATTCCTCTGCCATCTTTTACAACTTTAACCATTTGTTCCTTTTTCTTTGTCGTAATCCTCCGATGCCTCGATCATTTCGGGACGCATTTATCCGCATGTGTCCTTCAAATTAATTACTCATCAAGTCGTAATTGATCAATTTCGACATTACCTTCTCACATGCAATATGTGGCTAGTTTAATAAAGTCGTTTTGATATTTGGCTAGTTCAGCAAAGTCGTTTTGACATTTGGATACAATACCCTTATGGAGCTATGGTAACACCTTTGAGCAAACTTGTTAGCCAATTACGCATATTTGCCCTTTTTATGGCTTTGTGCAAAACCAATCCTACGTGACACATTTTTGACAATTACTTTTAACTGAGCCCTAATTGCAAATTTTTTTAGTTTTCCGCGTTATTTTGAGAAAGTAATTCTATCTACGGTCACAAACAACTAATTTGCGTAATTTTTTAAATTTTGGATCAAATGAGGCATTGTTACATACTTACATTCATCATTTCTCTGATCTTATCCTTGAACTAGTGTAGCTCAGTCACAACTCAAAATTGTAGTTGCATGAACTTCATGTTGTTGATCGATTTGCTCTATAACATTGTTAATATGAGTATCACTTTAAGCCAAGGGCAAGCCAAGGGTTTCGCACAACATCCCCAAGTTAAGTTCAGTTCAGCTTCATTCAGTTCAGTTCAGCTCTATTCAATTCAGTTCATCTCAACTTCATTCAGTTCAGTCCAGCTCCACTAAATTCAGCTTACTTTAGATCTACTCATATTAAACTTAAAAGTTTTTATTAATATTAATATTAATATTATTAATTTTTAAATTTTTGAATTATAAACCACAACTTATATTAAGATAAACAACAAGTTTACTATTATTATTATTTAATTAATACTCCCTCCATCTCATAATTATCATTCGTTTGGCTTTTATGGTCAATTTTAATAACTTTGACCATAAATAAATGTTGAAATATTAAAACTAAGACGTTATAACAAAAACATTTACATTCATCATAAAAAAAATGGAAACATATTTTTTTAAATGAAATAATTAGTGAATATAAAAGAAGAAAAGTCGAGTCAAAGTGTTGTCTCAAAAACTTTGTAATTCAAACTACGAAACTTATTATGAGATAGAGGAATATTCTATTAATATCAACTATTATCATTATTATTATTTTATTATTATTATTATTTTTTTTTATTATGAAGATGCGCGCAGCTTTCATTATTATTATTATTATTATTATTATTCTTAAATTATATTTACTATGATTATTATTATATTATTATTATAATAGTAATAATAATAATTATTATTTTTATTTTATTTTATAAAAACGCAAATTTTATTAAGCTCAAAACATAATTTACAAGAAATTAGTGGCCAATCGAGAAACTATCTGGGCTCGCACTCCTACTACTACTAGTACTATTGTTATACTATTATTATTAGTATTAGTATTATGACTAATTGTTATTGTTATTATAATGAATGTTATGACTATCAAAATCAATAATTTTGATATTAATAATACTATAAATATTTAATAATATTATTATTAAGACTAATGATATCAACTAATAATATTTATCATTATCATTATCAGTATCAGTATCAATATCATTATTATTATTGATAATTATAATAGTAACTATTTTTATTATTGTTGTTATTATTATATTTATACTTATTATTATTATTATTATTTCAACTCAGCGAGCTCTAATAAGTTTATTTCAGTTCAACTTTATTCAGTTCAGTTCAGTTCAGCTCCATTCAGTTCAGTTCAGTTCAGTTCAGCTCCATTCAGTTCAGTTCAGCTCAGTTCAATTCAGTTCAACTCTATTCAGTTCAGTTCAGCTCTAAATAAGTTAGAAAGAACCGGGCAAGTCATTAAACCATCAAACGATCAACAACCACTTTCTATGAATGTTTTGTACTCTAGTTTTGATTGTTTATACTCTATTTGTGATTTTTGATTATTCAATGCTGTATATTGTAACTACATCTCCAATTTTAGATTTATACAACTCATATTTAGAAAATACTCATAATATTTAT
The DNA here is from genome assembly GCA_022085475.1 of Heliosperma pusillum. Lineage (NCBI taxonomy): Eukaryota > Viridiplantae > Streptophyta > Magnoliopsida > Caryophyllales > Caryophyllaceae > Heliosperma > Heliosperma pusillum. The sequence goes on along the minus strand of JAIUZE010001336.1, from coordinate 22,849 downwards.
GTTTCTTCCTTTATTTACTAAAATAATAAGAAAGACTCTAAATTTTACCGCCTAAAACACACCCCTAACTTTAATACAATCTCTTAGCTTATTCGAATACCTTAATATAAATTACTTGTCTAGACTTTAATAATATGCCCGTACTCGTATCAGTTGTATGTAGAGGTGGCAATCGGGTCAGCCGGGTCGGGTTTGGGTCTGGTCAAGCTGGCTCGGGTCAGATTGGGCCAGCCTATCCTTTTGGTGGAGTCGGTTTGGGTTCCTGTCATCATCGGGCCGGGTCATTCGTGTCAAATGATTTATCGGGTCTGGTCGGGTCATTATCGGATATGATTACTTTATCACATTATCCCAGTTTCGACCATCAAAATTTAGTTTTTAGCCATTATTTGGTTTAGTTATTTCATTAAGTCAAACGTATTAAATCTACACTAAATCAATTTCATTTTGATCAATAATAAACTTAATAATTGTTCAATTTTATCGGGTCGGGTTCAGGTCACTGATTATTGGTATTCGTTAGGGTTTTGAGTTGTCAATTCATTTAATTAATTGAAAGAGGGATTCATTAATTGATCAAGAGTAATAACTAATAACCATATTTGAAAACCCTAACTCTATTTGGAAAACCCTTTAAATAAATTCTGAATCCTTTTACAGATAAAAATGATTAAAACTTAATACCCAAAACTTAATGTAATTGTTGATAAACCAAGTAATTACATAATTACTTGTCCGACATGAGAATTAAGATCCATACCAATGAATATGAGTGGTATTTGGATAGGTTTTAGACTTTTAGGAGTAGGCTATTTGGTTGAGGAAAAGATTAACAAATTGGAGGTTTTTATGTAGTGTGTTCTTTTAAAAAAATTAAGATAGTGACTTGTTGAAACAAGTATGCATGTCACCCAATTAAAAGCATGTTTATTTTTGCGTGTTTCAACATCGTTATAGATCTTGACAACAACAAGTTCTTCTCCATACGACTAAATCTATTGATTGATGTTCTTGAACAACTACTAGGATATGTATGTAATGCAAGTCGTAAAAGTAGGGCTTCAAGCAGTTATCAAGCAGAAAATCTAACAAGGCCGCATGCAATTGTTTGTAGATCATCCAAATCTTGTACAATGTTGGTTAAGTTGGAGAATATAATACTTGAAAGTGACTTGGTATAAAGTCGTGTGATATGTGTGTATGTGCGTTTATGGTCCATTAAATTACAAGTCATTCATCACATTGCTCGTGTCACATTCAACTTTCAACGTAGTTGTCCATGTCCACTTCATTACTACTTATTACATTTTAATTAGAGGAGGGTTATAATTAGGAATCGATTCTCTGTCCCGTTTTCGTGTTCCTTTCTTGCGTCTCACTATCTCCCTAGTTAACATAAATTAAAGAATTAATATAATTTATATGGGTGAGGTGTTATTCTGTTAGATGATTAAGAGTTTAAGACAGTTGGACATAAGATGAGACACGAGAATGAGACAGAGGATTCAGACCGTAATTAGAGCATGAAACACGGTCGTTTTCAAGGGAAAAGAGACATGAAGACTTTAGAAAGAGAATTTTCAATAGAAATGGAAATATTAAAAAACTAGTATGAGGGAAAGAAATCATGGTGTTCTTAGAATCTTAGATACAGTGTTTGTGGGGAGAAAAAAGTTTTGACAGAAACAGAAATATTAAAAAAATATGAAGGAAAAACGGTTGTGTGTTAGACCTTTTTGGGGATCAAATTAATTGAACTTAACTGTTAGAACTACTAATGAAATTTAGTTGCATTTTGGGGTGGCCTTTGGACTAGCTGCCTAGGACCAGACTGGACCAAACTTTGTGGCCCCGAAGATCAAATAAGGGGAAAATGTTGGGCGAACGGACTGTGCCAAATAAAATACAGTGCTCTCTAGTCTGGCCCAACGTACACGGGATATTTCGATTATCGACACGGCCGGGTTATTCGATGAACACCCTTGTTACATTGACCGAAACTAAACTACTAATTAAATTAAAATAACCTAAGGTTATACACACGTAAACGAGATAGATAATTTGAAATCCTTATTTACGGCCACATTTGACTAGTATGTAAGCGTCTTTCATTCAAAGAAGTTTAATTTACTCGTGGCCGTAATAGGTCATATAACATAATCTCGGTCCAACCAATACTTCATATTAACGACCTAATAATAATTCCAATCTTGAATCCAAACTAAAGCAAACCTCCAAGAATATAAACACAATGATCGAAAACTGAACCAAAATATGTTAATCCTAAAGTTGATATAGTCTTGTCGACACATCGAGGCCAAAACTTACAAATCCCTTATAGACACCCCCAATCCTACATTGCTACAAGTTTAACACTATTGCGAGTCCATATTCTCGAATGGAATATGGACTCAAATTATACACCACCACAACCACCACCCCACTACTACCACCAACTAATACATGGACGTCAAAACTTGTGCTCCTAGTTTAATAAGGGTATCAATAAAGCTCGTTGACCCATATTTCAAATCTTCAACAATTTTTAATTATTCACTTAACTTTTCTCTAACCTCCTTCTGCAGGCAGCTATTTTTTTTATTTAAAAGACTATTAGTGTAATTAAACTAGTCGATTAAATATGTTATCTACCGTTTCAAACGACTATCATAAGGATCTCGCTGATCGCTCAATGGCTCGGAGACCAGGGGTAAAACGCCATGGTAGAGGTTCAGGGGAACGTTCACAACCTAAACGGTATCGAAAAAGCGTAAACTAATAATTGTAAAACATCCATTTTTTTTAAAAATAAAAGGGTAGGATATGCAACATACGCATACATAACTTAGTTTAGACGTTCATGGTCCACGTCCATACTTGTCCAAACCTAGGACTAGACGTGTGAATAGGCATCTACTATTTTTTTATTTAATAAAAATGAACGTCGTTTTTAATTAGATTTCTTATTACGTCGATTAGTTAGTAATTCGTTGTTTTGATTTTCTAAAAATCGACTCGTTTTACGTCGAGTAGTGAAACGTTTTTCGATTCGTGGATTGTTATTTAAAATTAACCGTTAATTTCAATTTTTTTATTAAATTCCTTTTCTATTGTTTAATTTGATTGTTTTGGGTGAGAGAGCAAGTTGGGTAGCTCATTAACTTTGTCGACGGTTTGAAGTAATATATCGATGACGAATAACGATTGGGTTTCATAGTTCTATAAGACTTGTTCAGCGTTGGGCTTATTTTCACTTAACAATACAGTCCAACCCAACTCCACATAAACATATCCAGCCCAAACCAAACCAAACCAAAGCAAACCCTACTATAAATAGCAAGTGAAGAAGATTCCCAAAAAATAAGGGAGAGTTTAGAAGCAGAGAAGTTGGGTATATGAATGGCGAAAGGTGTGAGCTTGAAGCTGGCAAATATTTGAAAATGTCGATATTCATGTAAAAGCTGAGTGTATTATATTACACGATGAAGGAATTAATTAATATAGTTTTCAATCTGAAATGACTTTATAATATTTGCCGCTCGCTTTTCCTTGTCCTATTTCATACACACACACATACACACATTCATGCATACAATCAAACATATCTATATCTCTATCTCTATCTATATTATTATAATACCCACTTCTTTGCTCCTCTCCCTAACCTTGTGATGATTTTTCTGAAGGTTTTTTTTCATATGTTTTGCTTGGGTTAAAATAATTTGGTAAAAATGTTGGATTTTATTTTAGTTTTGGTATATGAAAAATTGGTTGTTAGCTGATTGCATGACATTTTGTTTAGATGATCTGACCTAAGGGACATAATCTAATAAACATTTTTTTGTTGTTGTGTTAGTAGTTTAACCAGGAATTGATCACATTTGATTAATTTAGAGTCAACCAGTTGAGGTTTTTACTCTCTGTAACTCTTCTTGAGTCATTTGTAAACCGTCTCTTTGTGTTTCTAATGTAGGCTAAGAATTGGTAGATCGAACCACCCCTTACCATGCAATTTGTAGGAGTCATTGAGGCACTAGTGTAATGTTGTTGTTGTTGTACTAGAGCCAACTTTGTACTGACTTTTTTTTGGTTTTGTTTCATAACACTTAGGCCCTGTTCTTTTGGACTTAAACTCACCCCCTTTAAGTTCAGTTCAGCTCCTATAAGTTCAGTTCAGCTCCTATAAGTTCAGTTCAGTTCAGTTCAGCTCCTATAAGTTCAGTTCAGCTCCTATAAGTTCAGTTCAGTTCAGCTCCTATAAGTTCAGTTCAGTTCAGCTCCTATAAGTTCAGTTCAGCTCCTATAAGTTCAGTTCAGTTCAGTTCAGCTCTTATAAGTTCAGTTCAGAAAAGTTCAATTCTTACAAATTAAGTTTAGAAAAATTATACGAAATATATTATTTATGAAAACCGATATAAAAACATGTGACATTAATTATTGGATACATACATTATCATTGAGACCGCCCGAAGAAATTGTAGAGTATTTCAACTATCGTCATTCATTATTTTTGAATGAAAGTTGAAATGACATTTGGTTAATTGAAAAAAAGGTGGAAGATGTTAACAAAATATGCTCTAAATGTCACAAAAGTATCAAATGTCTATTATTGTTTCTACATTCACACTCCATAATTTTATAAGGATGCATACTCTTGGAATACCTATTATACAACATGACGTGAATATTCAAGAAACAGTAGATTCAGACATGTTTGATTATATGCGGGAAAATGCCATGTTCAAGATACGAAACAAGATAGTAAAAAAACATTTGGCGAGACAATGGATTCGTTGTTTCGAGTGGTAGTGAAGATGAAGAAGAAAGTGATGAGGAAGATGATGATATAGAAATAGATAGTTAAAAAACGATGTAATATGTAATTTATTTTTTTTATCGTAATGTAAACGTAGTAATCTGTATCAACAAACAAATGTATATAAATCGGAATAATTTTATTATCTTACCTTATGTTTTAGAGTATATTTTTTTTTGTATGACAACCCTTTCCAAAAGATAATGATTATAATAAAGTTCAGTTTAGTAAAGTTTAGATTATATAAGTTCTATTCAATTAAGTAAAATTAAGTTCACAAAAGTTCAGCTCCTATAAGTTCAGTTCAGTTCAGTTCAGCTCCTATAAGTTCAGTTCAGCTCCTATAAGTTCAGTTCAGTTCAGCTCTTATAAATTCAGTTCAGTTCAGCTCCTATAAGTTCAGTTCAGCTCCTATAAGTTCAGTTCAGTTCAGTTCAGCTCCTATAAGTTCAGTTCAGCTCCTATAAGTTCAGTTCAGAAAAGTTCAGCAAAATTCAGTCCAAAAGAACAGGGCCTTAGTATGAAATTTTGTGGTGCCTTCCTCCTAAACTCGTGGTCTCCATCGGGTTTTATTGGTTAATGTACCTCGACATGGTTGATCTAGGTTTCATTTCATGTGTACCGGTTTTGCACCACCAAATTTTCAAATATTGCTTAGGTGTAAAATTAGGATATTTTCATTGTTTTATGTTAGATTTCTGTAGTGCAAAAGTGAAAGTCAAGGAAGGTAGTTTACATGTCAGGATGTTCTCGGATTATAAAATTGGCCGTAGCTATTTTGTTTGTCAATGATGGTCATAACTTCAAATGCCGAATTGGTATCATGTAGTGATGAGGAAACACTGTCGTAATTTTGATTGAAAACATTTGTGCGTTAGCTTAATTTGCTAGAGCTTTATGTGAAGATTTGCTTCTGTAATTTAAATACATCTAATGCTCCTTAGTATCATAAACTTGAGTATGAATGTGCAACCGTCATTTCAATTGGCTATTTGTCGACTGTCAACAGATCCTACATTTGAGGCCCAAAACATGAAATTTCTTGTAATACTTGTAGATTTGTAGTCGATTTTTCAACATGCACCCATGTCTGGTACTGTCACTTGATGATGAGTTTGATTAACACTATTATGGGATTGCTTTCTTCAACATTGAGCGACTTAAAATCCTGTTACTCAGAGCACTATATATGATCTAAGCCAACAATGTTTTAGGAGTACCAGTTTTGGGCCGAGTTTACTAAATGAGCATTGTATATAGGTAATTGTGATTATGTTAAGCTCTCACAAGTCACAACTGGAGTTGACAGTAAAACAGAACATATATATGTTTCCCTTTTCTTTTTTAAGACTTTTGAAATAGAAGATAGCTTACAGTTGTTTGCCCAACTCTGTAAGAGTAGAAGGTAATCTCTTGATGTTTCTAAATTACGTCTGTATATGACTTGAAGTTTGAGTAATTGTCATAATTCATCGGTAATCATTAGTTGCGAAGGATGTGGTTTTGATATATGCCATTCTGATACTTGTCCATCTATGGAAGATGCTTAGACGTTTGAGTAATCGAGACTGTTCACGTATTTGTATGACTGTAATAGTGTAATTAGACTATAAACTAGGAGTGATATTCAGATAGTTAGCTTGGGATGTTGTCACTTGTCACTAATTTCCCTTTTTCGTATTGCTGGAGTCTTGTGCAGCACTGTTATTTATACGAAGTTATAATATTGTTCGCGACTCATTTGAATGTGGTTGATTTGTTCTTTATCTGAACCATGTAGTCCTCCGCCAAAAAAGCTTAATTCAAATTGGTTTTAGGTATTTGATTGTTTTGCCCACCCACTATTACTCTGAAAGCTCATTACAGGGGAAAGATGCAATGAATCCATGGCATGGACCAAGAAGGCGGACATACAATTTGTAAGAGCAATAGCATTGCAGATGCTGCATCCTAAAGTGTCACCTAGTCACAAGACCCTCAGTTTTCTACCCTTCAGATGCTGCATGCTATCTGCTCACCTAATCCAGGATACTCAGGCCTCTACCCTTTCGCTCCAGGAAAAAAAATGAGGAAATTATGTTACTGGTTTTCTTCGATCATAGTATTGTATCAGTGGATGAATGCAGTTGTATGCGTCATTAATGACCGGGAAATGTTGGTTAATCTAGTCAATATGATTGATTATCTAATGACACTCTTTGTTACGTTATTGCCTTCGATATGCCAGTGTCGAATAGTCCCTGTTCATTTGCTTGTTACTTGAGAGGGTTTTGAAAGATTTGCACATCATCATGAATTCGATGCTCTAAGTAACAGTCTGATCTCAAGTTGTAAGCTCGGGCAAAACTTGCTTCATTATCAAACATGAACTCTACTGAACAGCAAAACAATTTGTATTCGCAAAATTTCGTTCAAATTCAATAGCGAACAGGTGAACACCTGCTAGTTTAATACATTCAGCTAAAGAGATCGATCTCAATTCGAGTTCCGAATAATGAAACAATATCAAAATACAACTACCAGAAGCAGAAAAAAATCATAAGAAAATATCAGCAATCAAGAATTATTAGTAGAGTTGTTATATTCCTGTAAAAGCTTGTTATAATCCTCAAGTTCGTCGTCGTAGACGTCCCAAACACATCGAACGCATCCGTTACCACAACAATCCCCAGCTTCGGGTTTCTCAGGCGGTGTCGGCGGCTGTACCGTCTTCTCTTCTTTCTTTTCCGAAACTTGTAGTGTTGGTGTTGGCGGCGGTGATGACGGTGGAGTTTCAAATTTGTCGACCGGTTCAGCCATTGGTGATGTGAAGGAGACCGGCTTGATGATTTGGAAAACTGAATTAAGACGGTTGTTGATTTTGAACCGGGTCAGCTTTATCATTGAGGGAAAGGTAGATGAGACGGCGTCGTTTGGGACATATCGGGTAGTTTTATAATGGTAATTGGGATGAAATAAATGGAGATTGTAATAATAATTGTTGTATTTCAATGGTGTAAACATGTTGGTTTCTTGGTATTTTCTTTCTTTTTAGGATTGTTTAATTTTGACGGGTTGTTGATTGAGGAATTAGGATGGACACGTGGCAGTCTCTTATTGGATCTGGGAGAAAATACGGTGTCGTATTGACTCGTTTTGTAAAGCCCAATACTTATGCTAATGGGGGGACTTGGGTAAGATATCCCAGATCCCTGTCTGTTTTTGGGTTGATATTAGGTAGACCCGTCAGACATAGTTAATTATTTATTTGTTATGTAAAGGGGTCATGAACCGTTCAAACCAATTTCAATGCAGATGAATCTTTTGTTAGGTCAACTAAATTACATCAATGAATCATTTCCCGTTAAGTTTGTATCGGGTTCGTGTAGTGTTTTTATGTTGGTACCCATGCTAATGTTTGGAAGATATTTATGTGATGGAGATTAAATAATTTATGGTTAATTTAATGAATACGTTATTTGTGTCGGGATCATGTTTAGGAACCTCAACCTAATCCCGTCCAATTATATCTCATTTTGTGTTAGTGTCGACTTATTACATAAATGAGTTATTACGTCTTAAATAAAACTCGTTAATTTCGTGTCTTGTCATTATTTGCCAACTGTAGATTCATGATTACAAATCAAAGGTATATAGACATGTTTGTTTCACTTATTACGTAACGTTTCAACCAATATTATTCTTCCGCCGCATATTCATTAACATAAATTCTTGTTATGATTGCTATATTCGTCATAAACTTAAATATGTTAAGATGAAACAAAATCAGATTGTGTTAAGACTAGTAAAAAGCTTGCCCATGCATCCAAGTGGAGTGATATAGTCGTTTGATGTCTTAAGACATACAAGCAAATTGTTCTTTCAAGAGCAAATAATTTTGACCTGAAAAACGGGTCAATCGGGCCGGGTTTGGGTTGGGTCAATTCGGGTTGTTTGGGTTTGTAAGAATTCGAGTCAATTTATGTTCGGGTTGTCGGAGCTTGCAAGATTTCGAGCCAGGTCAAGTAGTCATTTTCGGGTGGGTTGTTATCATATTATTCGTCGCTGCTTAAAACGACTATGACATGGGTATATGTTAATCTGTTGGGCTAGAGTTTTGGTTTAGGGCATATTCTAGGTTTTCTATATTAGATCTTAGAGAATACCATATAAACTGTCTACCCTAGCAATGATGCATGCCATAACTTTTTGAATCGTAAACTCTGTTAAACTCCTCAATATCAATAAAACTTTGCACCCTTTTGCCTTCTGAATGTGTATCTAACACATTGTTAGTAAACCACGTATATATGTGTGTTACTCTATATTTTTTATTATTGTTCTTTATTTATGTTTGTCACGTTTGTAACACAAGGGGAATGGATTAAAAATTATTACTCGTAACATTTTGTGATATTGGAGTTGTTAATTTCCCATTATCAGGTTGACAAAAAGAGTAATTTTAATAAGCTTATACCTCCTACTACAAAGATAATCAAATTAACAATATTTCAACTTTAAAACAAAAAGTCACCGTCATAAACTTGTAACCTCTCACAAACCATTTTTTACGTGCTTGCTCACTTGCTCTCCCACTTGCACGTTATGAGATGTTACAAGCTTGTGACGAAAAATCTCCGTCACAAATGAGAATTTGTCACTTTAATTTATCCTAATACCATGTATCAACCTAGAATTAAACTAGATATCAATCTCTGAATTCTTTCATTAAACTTCTTTCCAATGTAGTACTGTGAAGAAACCCAATGTTCACATGTGAGTGTAATCCCACATTGATAAAAAGAGGAGAGAGTTACCACTTTATAAGGCAATGGGCTACTCCCTCTATTGCCAATTGGTTTTAGAGTGGAACCCCTTGGGTTTATAAAGTGGACTCTCTCTCCTCAGTACGGGTTGGACCCAGGCCCGATTATGAAATTTAACATGGTATCAGAGCCCATGGTAAAAAGACCTGGGCATAAAAGAAAAAAAAACTGGGCTAAGAAATCGCAACCGTTAAAGAATAACACGGTTTGCTTGACCTCTGGAAGAGAGGCCAGAAAGCCCCCCAGTCTGATTTAAAGTGGGCTCACATGTGAGGGGGAGTGTGAAGAAACCCAATGTTCACATGTGAGTGTAATCCCACATTGATAAAAAGAGGAGAGAGTTATCACTTTATAAGGCAATGGGCTACTCCCTCTATTGCCAATTGGTTTTAGAGTGGAACCCCCATAATGCCCAAAGCTAAAGCATAAAGACATGTAGAATTATAAAGCTATAGCAACATTATTGAGGTAACTCTAAAGCTGTCGCACTATAAATAAGTTTCTTAGAAGAAAGGCATATTTAGTACTCTAAGACTGTTTATGTATTAAAGTTTAAACAAGTTCTTGATAATGAAGGAGTTGCTTGCTCTTGTATTTCAATGGTATTAATAATCAGTTGGATATCTCCTAAGTCCAAGCAAGAGAAGTAGAAGATTAAAGTACTCTATGGCATAACCAACCCTAACAAACTCCATCTTGAACGCGTTCCATGGAGGATATCTCGCGGAAAGATCAGGGAAGAAGCCTCTTCGCAGCACTGCCTTTTCATGGCTAAATGTCTCAAATGTGAACTTTCCGTGATACCTTCCCATTCCGCTTGCTCCTACTCCTCCAAATGGAAGTTCCTCGCATACATACTGAAACAAATACATGGACGACAAAATCAGACAAGCGAGTATATCTAGTGAGTCTTATATGAGATGTACGTTTTATAAAACTATACTCTAGGAGAGTATTACATGAATTAGAACATCATTGAATGTCACACTTCCTGAGGATGTTTCTGACACTATACGCCTTTTTAAGGTTTCGTTGTTAGTGAATGCGTAGAGAGCTAGCGGCTTTGGCCTGGAGTTGACGAAGTCTATGCTCTCTTCAATCGTCTTTAACTGCAAATTTAAAGTATGTAAGATAATTGCTTCATTAAGAACTGTAGAACACCAAATGTGCCACTGCCTTAATAAAAGGGTTTGATTTTTACAGTTATGATGGGCAAAATCGGGCCGAAAATCTCCTCGTTCATGACCTCGGAATCAAGCGGTGGATCTAATAAGATTGTTGGCTCAATAAGCCTAAAAAGACATGGTCAATAGAAATATCAGAAACTTCACACAGAAAAAAAAAACGACGAAAACTCCCCTGTATTTGTACAAGGTTACAACAAACTTACAGTTTTTGTTCGTCAAATGAGCCACCATGGACTATAGAAGCTGCCACCTGAGGGTCTTTGAGAAGATTACGCAATCTATCAAAGTGTCGCTTGTTGACGACTCTGCTGATGCCGTCCAAAGTCTCTATGTTTTCACCATAGAATCTCTTGACTGTAGTTTTCAGATTATCAACCTAAAATGTCAAACCGCAAACAGAATGATAATAGTTAGGAAAATGACAAGGGATCAGCGTCTCATTAGCGTAAAATGTAGTAGGATATTGAAATATTACAAACGAAGATGCAAACTTCTCGTGGATGAGCAAATAATCAATGGCGATGCAAGCTTGGCCACCGCAAGCACCCCACTTTGCGGATGCTAGTCGTCTCATAGCCACCTTACAAGTCGAGAATTAGCTTTATTTAGTAGTTGAGCGAGTTTATAGACGTCAGTGACTGAACAGAACGCTATGATACCTTCAAGTTTGACGATACTGAAGGGTAATCGAAGATCATAGGACATTTCCCACCTAGCTCTAATGTCACAGGCGTTAGATGCTTTGCAGCTTGTGTCATTATTATTCGACCAACTCCCGAGCTCCCTGATGCAAATAAATTGAAAAAACAAAAACACGTAATTTGACGATGAATGAAGCGACTCCGGTTTATTCCATCATATTCGACCGGTAATAATAATAAAGACTTAAAAACGCACCAGTGTAAAAGATCTTGTCCCATTTCTGGAGTAAGAGCTGCTGGCTTGTACCAATCCCTCCCTCAATGACTTTTACCGCGCTGTTATCCAAATACTGAGGGATGGTTTTCGCGAGGAAAGAAGAGGTAGCCGGAGCTGACTCTGAGGGCTTTATCACTACCACATTCCCGGCAGCTATAGCTCCGACCAACGGTTCCAGCGCCAAGTCTGATACTCAATGCAAACATTAAATTAAACTCTTTCAATCAGGTAATTCTTTCATGGGACTTTATTTCAGTTTTCTATCACATGAATTTACTGCGGTGGAATATAATTACTGACCTAATGGGTAGTTCCATGACGACATAATCAGAACTAATCCATACGGTTCGGAAATTACTTCTCCTTTTGCTGGGAAAAAAAGTAATCTTGTTCCAACCTGCATAAGTTCTTACAACAACAGTAAGACTACCGTGAAACGGTTTAGTAAACTTTTAAGCCCGGTTCTTTTGAACTTTAATTTTCCGAACTTTTCTTAACTCAACTTACAGATGTATATAATCCCTATTAAATCTAAATTATATGGCATGAGTCATGAAATTCATTTCTTTGGTGTATATCATCTGGTTAGTCTAGATTCGAGCCAGGTAAATTAACTAGGGCAGTAGCAGTAAAACTCTCACTCGTGAGTTTTAACAGTAGCGTTACTATCTAACGCAATATGTGTGACCTAATTATAAGCAAGAAGCTACCTGATACTCCTATGATACTCATGTAATTACTGACCTATGTTAGTTATAACTAATGACAACAGAGAAACATTAGTTATAACTAATTAGTGATAACATTAACATATACATACTCCCTAATTAATTACAGTAGGTCTCCCTTGTGACGGGTCGGACCTTGCGACGGGTTTTTCCTCTAACAAAATGGGTAGAGGGAACATGTGGGGCACCCCCCATGTGCTTCCCCTTTTCCCTTAAATGGGTCATTTGTGAGGAGAAGTGGTACCCGTCGCAAGCTTGTGACGGATACTGCCCGTCACAAACAAGAATTTGTGAATTAATATATGTTCATGGAATCATGGATGACTAAACTAAGTGGCGTACGTACCTTTTTGGGAGTCATCCAATCCTTCAAGCAACTTAATGCATAATGAATACATTTCTTCACTGGTCCGATCTAACAAATTCACACTCAACTAATTAATTCACTCATACTAATAATTTACAGAGTAATTGCTTATATGGGAGCACATACAATCACATGAGTATAAATATTTGAGTTGGTCTCCTATTCTCGTCTGAAATCATAAGACATGATTTTGTGGCCATTTTACATCTAAATGTAATCACTTTTGTAAAACAAGTTACCATAAGCTCTAACAGTGACTATACCATTGTGGTTACATTTTAGCATAAAGTGATCACAAAACCCCGTCTGAAACTTAAGACCAAAAGTGGCCATCTGAAACAAGAATTAGTGTAAATATTTACGTTACCGGATATCGGGCATCTGATATACGTAAATAAACTATTACGAAGTACTCCGTTAATAAACGAAAAATAGAGAGTTATTTGAGCTAGCCGAAGTCTCTGTTTGAAAAGCCGTTTCAGGTAGCTTATTGAGCAAAGTATGTTATTTGATCAAAATTCCAGGTATCTTATTTTTTCTAGAAAGTGTTTGACATAAGCTATCTGAAATGAAATGCGACATATAGTAGTAGCATTTGGGATTCCAGATATCTGAAATGGTTTTATATTTCTATTATATTCTTTCAATCAATAATATTTAATTATAATTATATTCTTTTATGTCATTTTACCAAAAATCAGCTACCTTTTCAGCTAATTTGTTTAACGTTTTTTAGTATAATCAGTTACATTCCAGGTATCTTAGTTTTTCAGTTTCAGCTATTGTTCCAGTTTTCAGATATCTTCTCAGCTAATTTTACCTAACAGAGTATTAATGTAAATTCAAATACTTTTTGATGGGTCCCAATTAATTAGAACCTCACATTATGTTAGAAAACCGTTGTAGTATTAAAGTTTAGTATGTATCCAACTAGTTTTAAACCTGTGTAACAATGCACGAGATAATATTTTAAATATTTTTATTTTTTGATTATTAAAAATTTAAGAAAAACAGATAATCAAGTTTCTTATGAAGTCATATTTAATATTTTATATTGAATTAATAATTTTATTTGCGATTAAGAAATTACACACGAGTACACGTCATATCCTAAAAAAAAAAACATTTGGTGATTAGGAAATAAAATCATCTTGGAGTTTTTTTTTTCCTTTTAATCTTCTAATTTTCGTATTTTCAAATGTAGACTTTTATTCCATATGGAATAAAAGATGCAATTTATAAAAAATAAAATAATTTCTGGTAGATGTTTAATAGCTTGTTAATATTTCACGTAATTAATTAAAGTATTTGCAGCTTTTATATAAAAAATAAAATCATCTCCAATTCCTAAGCTTTTAATTGGAGCAAATAAAGAAGCTCAAGGTGAAATCAAAATCAATAGTTTGAACTGGGACCTACCAGGCTACCACTATCAAAGTTGTGGATTCAGGGTGTTAGAAAGTTGAATGTAAACAAGAAATGGGGTTATCACCAGTTCAACCGGCAATTCCTACAATTTTTTTTTCCTCCCTGCAAATCGCCAGTCCAACTGGCTTTTTATATGCAAATCGCCAGTTGAACTGGCTGTTTCTCTTTCCTCTGCAAATCGCCACTTGAAGTGGCTCTTTCTCTGTCCTCAAATCGCCACTTAAATCATTGAGTCATAATTTCATGTCATTGAGTAATAATTTCGCAAATGTCAGTGAGTAATAATTTCGTGAGAGGACATTGATTATCGGTGGTTACTTTACTCTGGATAAACAACGCTTGCGTTTTATTTAGTTTTTGTAAGCAATTTACGGGTTTTAGCCACTTGGAGTGGCGATTCTCCAATTTTTTTTTTAACCATTGCAAATCGCCATTTGGAGTGACTTTTTGTAAATAGCCAGTCCAACTGGCTATTTCTGAATAGCTAGTTCAATTGGCGATTTGTACTTGTTTAAGTACATATTCCCTTCCTTGTTTTCGATACTTGTTTTCTACTTGTTTTCTATACACTACTTTACGATAACCTCAAAAATACACTTCATTAAATAAATTTTTTCAAACATTCACCACTTTAAACGAAAACCATTCCGAAAATGTCATTTAACGCTCCATTTTTTTTATCTTGTTTCTGGACTTCCGGGGTTCCTTGGATCAGTGGTGTTGTGGGAGAGACGATGTGTAGAGCTGATGGTATGATTCTCGTTGATCGTCAGCTCTCATTTGAAGATCTGGTTGAGAAGGTTAGTATAGTTTGCAATGTCGATCTCAGAGTCATACAGATGTCGTTCACACTTGTGTGGACAGATTTGTCTGGTAGAAGAAGTTATGTTTATATCAAGGATAACCAGTTTGTATGTGCAATCTATATGTATGCGTTTAATCATCCTGAGTTGTATGTTCTGTTACAACCCACTGCTCCTAATTTGCCATCGTCCCAATTCATTCAACCCTCTTATGAGTTTGGGGGATCTAGTCAGGGTGCTGTGTTGGGAGGTAGAGGGGTGAGTGATGTTGGTGAGCCTAGTAACCGACATCAATTAGATCTGAATGTGTTCCCATAAGCGCAAAACGATGGTGACGAGGACAGCGATGACCCTACTTATAACATCATGTCATCCAATTTTAGTGGTTTTGGGTTAGAAGACATTAACACCGATGAAACCAATTCCTGTTTTGGGTCAAGTATAAACCCCTCTAGCTCAGACCCAGAGGATAAGGTGGCACCTCATGTCCTTCATATCCCTACTAACCATTATGTCTATTCTGTTGTCCGTGATGAGGTCGACCGTTCTTCACGGTCTCTATTTTCCAAAATGTTTGATGGAAACGTTGACAATATCGTCGGCGGTACGCTATTCGAAACTAAGGTAGATGTTCAAAATGCCATGACAATTTGGTCTTCGAAGAGGGGGGTTTCGTATCGAACGGTTGAGACTCGTAAGAAGACGTGGGCTGTTGAGTGTGGGACTAGAGCCACAAGTTACCCTCAGGAGTTGCTTCACGGTGTAATCTGTGGTTGGAAGATGCGAGCCACGCAACAGAGGGGGTCTGGGTTCTGGAAGATTGTTGTTTGGACTCCTCAGCACAACTGTGCCGGAGCTTCTAACGCGAGTAGGAGGAAGAACGTTACCTCCCGGGAAATTGGTGTGTTGGTTATGGATGAAGTTAAAAAGGATACTGGATATAAAGTTAAACTTGTGCAACTCGATGTGAAGAAAGCGTTTTGCGTGGATGTGAGTTACAGTAAGGCGTGGCACGGGCGGAGGAAGGCAATTGAGGCCGTGTACGGGTCCTGGGAGCACAATGTCAGAGACCTTCCTATGTATATGGCGGCTCTTCAGGTGGGTTAATATGTTTTTTTAGGGGATTGTATTATTTTGTATTTTATAATGTTATTTCATCTGTTTCCCGTCATTCTTGTTTAGGTCGCTAACCCGGGAACGTATGTTAAGTACAAGTTTTCTGAAGGGACGAAGTATTTGCCCCAGCGGGTGCTGAAGTATGTTTTCTGGTCTTTTGCTCCTTGCATTGCCACTTTTCAAGAGTGTTGTCCCGTTGTTTCTGTGGACGGGATGCATCTTCGTGGATCCTACAAAGGGAAGTTGTTGGTTGCTGTTTGCAAGACGTCTAACAACAACATAATGCCGCTGGCATTCGCTCTTGTTGATGAAGAGACTACACTTAGCTGGACTTTTTTCTTGAATAACCTGAATAAGTCGATCATCAGAGATCGGTTCACTTGTGTGATCTCGGACAGGCATCTAGGTATTTTACATTTTAAAAATTCTTCACTTTATTATTGTTTGTTGAAATTGTTACTGAAACTTACGTTGATTGTTTTGGAAGGTATAATAGCGGCGATGAAGGTGATGTTGCAGAAGTACC
The DNA here is from genome assembly GCA_022085475.1 of Heliosperma pusillum. Lineage (NCBI taxonomy): Eukaryota > Viridiplantae > Streptophyta > Magnoliopsida > Caryophyllales > Caryophyllaceae > Heliosperma > Heliosperma pusillum. The sequence goes on along the minus strand of JAIUZE010001336.1, from coordinate 6,155 downwards.
CTTCATATGGGCTGCACAAATTTTGCTTAGAGCACATCAAAGCCAATTTGTTGACCAATTTTAGGAGAAAGGGATTGAAGGAGGCTTGCCAGATCTTGGGGACGGAGCTCAATCAGACGAAATACTGGAATGCTTGGAGTAGAATTAATGAGTTAAACCCCGAAGCTGCTGAGTATCTACAACAAATCGACCCAACGATGTGGACACTCTTTGAGGATGGTGGCCATAGATGGGGGTTGAGTACGACCAACATGTCGGAGAGCTACAAAAACGTACTCAAAGGAGCACGTCACCTACCCATTAGAGCCATGGTTGAGAGCACTCTTGAGAAATGTGCCTATATATTCCGCAGAGATCGTCCTAAAATCAACGCCTGCAACACTCCACTACCGCCACATCCGATGGCCATTTACATGGCAAATATGTTGGACTCGACAAGACAGACGGTTACCTCATGGGGATTGTACCCGCTAATAGTAGGTAGTGCCGACTACCGCAGACTGGTCAGAGGGCCTCAAAGTCAAACTCAAATCCAAACCCGCACCATCATATCCACCACCATCCAAGTAGGTAGTGCCGGTCACAGCTCCATCATATGCACCACCCCAGTTTACACCACTACCACCGACTCCACCATATACAGTACAAAATCAAAATCAAAATAATTTAAATTAAATAAAATATAAAAACATACCGTATACAACAACCTCTCTCCGTGCGGATTGTACCTGCTAATAGTCCTGACGTCTGGATCACATATGTAACGAACAGAGTTATCTAGATACCATGTTAGATAACGCGGATCTACTTCGGGATCCCTACTAGGATCAATCGGCCCTGTATAAATAATCCGTTGACGCCTTTTGTTCCACATGTTGATATACTCTAGTAGGTGGTCATTCCTCCATTTGTCCACGCTTTTTCTTGTCACATACTTATTAGTCACATGGACCTTCCAGTTGTTCTCTGTCAAAACAAGTCCACCCACAGGCACCGTTTGGACACCACCAAACTGTCTAATACATCGATGCGGGTTGTGGAAGGCAACCCACAATCCACATATGAGAGGCACGGTAGAGAGGTATATTTCCCAGCCACTCGTGCACGCATCTGGTAAATTATGTACGATGTTCCTGTAAGGGGTCCACTCGAACTACATAAAAAGTAAACGGAAACAAATTAGGTAACGAATGGAAACAAGTAGCACCAAAAAATAAATGGTCCCCTCTCTAGTAAAAGAAGTAGTACCTGTTCCCATGAGAAGGTGGCCAACTGATCCTGATAATACGGCAAATTTACTTTTCGCTGAATGCAACGGCGGTCGGTGTAACGACTACCTAAGGGACCTCCAATAACTGGCATGCCAGTCGGCACATCATTTTGCACGCGGAATTCAGGCCTTAAAATAGATATCCGCTCGTACGCCCAATATTGCAGCAGTTGTGTCGCTCCGTTCATGTAAATAGTGGCCGAGGGGGGTTGTAAAACACATTTACACATATCATGCAGCAAGTAAGCCAAGACAGCTGAACCCTAACTGTAGCCACTGCACACATCAAAGTCAGCTACACACTGAACCATATCCTTGTGAACATATGTCTTCTTAGAGTTGATAAACAACCCGTTACCTAACATCCAAAGAACAAAACAACGAGCACGCTGCTGCATGTCGGCCTCAGTTAACGTAGCGGGTCTACGTATCCTAGTTTCCAAGTGTGAGGTGACCAACCGCTCGGCTTTAAAATAGGAACGCCCATGGGGAAGATCCTCTAAACCAAGCATCCCCTGAACATAGGATTCCCAAGCAGTGTCGGGAACCACCAAACCGGTGGGATTAGACCCCACAAGATATCCATCTACTCTAAGACCAAGGAGGACCTCAACATCCTGCAGAGAAATCATCGCCTCACCTACTGGAAGGTGAAATGTGTGGGTCTCGGGACGAAATCTCTCAAGCAGTGCATGCAAAAGAGAGTGGTCGTTTCTCAGGTTTTCTAACTTGAAAAATACCCCAAAGCCCATCTGTGCAAATTAAGTCGCACAGATTTCGTCTTGAGAGAGATTTCGTCCATCTCAGGCTTTGGGGTATTTTTCAAGTTAGGAAACCTGAGAAACGACCACTCTCTTTTGCATGCACTGCTTGAGAGATTTTGTCCCGAGACCCACACATTTCACCTTCCAGTAGGTGAGGCGATGATTTATCTGCAGGATGTTGAGGTCCTCCTTGGTCTTAGGGTAGATGGATATCTTGTGGGGTCTAATCCCACCGGTTTGGTGGTTCCCGACACTGCTTGGGAGTCCTATGTTCAGGGGATGCTTGGTTTAGAGGATCTTCCCCATGGGCGTTCCTATTTTGAAGCCGAGTGGTTGGTCACCTCACACTTGGAAACTAGGATACGTAGACCCGCTACGTTAACTGAGGCCGACATGCAGCAGCGTGCTCGTTGTTTTGTTCTTTGGATGTTAGGTAACGGGTTGTTTATCAACTCTAAGAAGACATATGTTCACAAGGATATGGTTCAGTGTGTAGCTGACTTTGATGTGTGCAGTGGCTACAGTTGGGGTTCAGCTGTCTTGGCTTACTTGCTGCATGATATGTGTAAATGTGTTTTACAACCCCCCTCGGCCACTATTTACATGAACGGAGCGACACAACTGCTGCAATATTGGGCGTACGAGCGGATATCTATTTTAAGGCCTGAATTCCGCGTGCAAAATGATGTGCCGACTGGCATGCCAGTTATTGGAGGTCCCTTAGGTAGTCGTTACACCGACCGCCGTTGCATTCAGCGAAAAGTAAATTTGCCGTATTATCAGGATCAGTTGGCCACCTTCTCATGGGAACAGGTACTACTTCTTTTACTAGAGAGGGGACCATTTATTTTTTGGTGCCACTTGTTTCCATTCGTTACCTAATTTGTTTCCGTTTACTTTTTATGTAGTTCGAGTGGACCCCCTACAGGAACATCGTACATAATTTACCAGATGCGTGCACGAGTGGCTGGGAAATATACCTCTCTACCGTGCCTCTCATATGTGGATTGTGGGTTGCCTTCCACAACCCGCATCGATGTATTAGACAGTTTGGTGGTGTCCAAACGGTGCCTGTGGGTGGACTTGTTTTGACAGAGAACAACTGGAAGGTCCATGTGACTAATAAGTATGTGACAAGAAAAAGCGTGGACAAATGGAGGAATGACCACCTACTAGAGTATATCAACATGTGGAACAAAAGGCGTCAACGGATTATTTATACAGGGCCGATTGATCCTAGTAGGGATCCCGAAGTAGATCCGCGTTATCTAACATGGTATCTAGATAACTCTGTTCGTTACATATGTGATCCAGACGTCAGGACTATTAGCAGGTACAATCCGCATGGAGAGAGGTTGTTGTATACGGTATGTTTTTATATTTTATTTAATTTAAATTATTTTGATTTTGATTTTGTACTGTATATGGTGGAGTCGGTGGTAGTGGTGTAAACTGGGGTGGTGCATATGATGGAGCTGTGACCGGCACTACCTACTTGGATGGTGGTGGATATGATGGTGCGGGTTTGGATTTGAGTTTGACTTTGAGGCCCTCTGACCAGTCTGCGGTAGTCGGCACTACCTACTATTAGCGGGTACAATCCCCATGAGGTAACCGTCTGTCTTGTCGAGTCCAACATATTTGCCATGTAAATGGCCATCGGATGTGGCGGTAGTGGAGTGTTGCAGACGTTGATTTTAGGACGATCTCTGCGGAATATATAGGCACATTTCTCAAGAGTGCTCTCAACCATGGCTCTAATGGGTAGGTGACGTGCTCCTTTGAGTACGTTTTTGTAGCTCTCCGACATGTTGGTCGTACTCAACCCCCATCTATGGCCACCATCCTCAAAGAGTGTCCACATCGTTGGGTCGATTTGTTGTAGATACTCAGCAACTTCGGGGTTTAACTCATTAATTCTACTCCAAGCATTCCAGTATTTCGTCTGATTGAGCTCCGTCCCCAAGATCTGGCAAGCCTCCTTCAATCCCTTTCTCCTAAAATTGGTCAACAAATTGACTTTGATGTGCTTTAAGCAAAATCTGTGCAGCCCATATGAAGGGTACTTCTGCAACATCACCTTCATCGCCGCTATTATACCTTCCAAAACAATCGACGTAAGTTTCAGTAACAATTTCAACAAACAATAATAAAGTGAAGAATTTTTAAAATGTAAAATACCTAGATGCCTGTCCGAGATCACACAAGTGAACCGATCTCTGATGATCGACTTATTCAGGTTATTCAAGAAAAAAGTCCAGCTAAGTGTAGTCTCTTCATCAACAAGAGCGAATGCCAGCGGCATTATGTTGTTGTTAGACGTCTTGCAAACAGCAACCAACAACTTCCCTTTGTAGGATCCACGAAGATGCATCCCGTCCACAGAAACAACGGGACAACACTCTTGAAAAGTGGCAATGCAAGGAGCAAAAGACCAGAAAACATACTTCAGCACCCGCTGGGGCAAATACTTCGTCCCTTCAGAAAACTTGTACTTAACATACGTTCCCGGGTTAGCGACCTAAACAAGAATGACGGGAAACAGATGAAATAACATTATAAAATACAAAATAATACAATCCCCTAAAAAAACATATTAACCCACCTGAAGAGCCGCCATATACATAGGAAGGTCTCTGACATTGTGCTCCCAGGACCCGTACACGGCCTCAATTGCCTTCCTCCGCCCGTGTCACGCCTTACTGTAACTCACATCCACGCAAAACGCTTTCTTCACATCGAGTTGCACAAGTTTAACTTTATATCCAGTATCCTTTTTAACTTCATCCATAACCAACACACCAATTTCCCGGGAGGTAACGTTCTTCCTCCTACTCGCGTTAGAAGCTCCGGCACAGTTGTGCTGAGGAGTCCAAACAACAATCTTCCAGAACCCAGACCCTCTCTGTTGCGTGGCTCGCATCTTCCAACCACAGATTACACCGTGAAGCAACTCCTGAGGGTAACTTGTGGCTCTAGTCCCACACTCAACAGCCCACGTCTTCTTACGAGTCTCAATCGTTCGATACGAAACCCCCCTCTTCGAAGACCAAATTGTCATGGCATTTTGAACATCTACCTTAGTTTCGAATAGCGTACCGCCGACGATATTGTCAACGTTTCCATCAAACATTTTGGAAAATAGAGACCGTGAAGAACGGTCGACCTCATCACGGACAACAGAATAGACATAGTGGTCAGTAGGGACATGAGGGACATGAGGTGCCACCTCATCCTCTGGGTCTGAGCTAGAGGGGTCTATACTTGACCCAAAACAGGAATTGGTTTCATCGGTGTTAATGTCTTCTAACCCAAAACCACTAAAATTGGATGACATGATGTTATAAGTAGGGTCATCGCTGTCCTCGTCACCATCGTTTTGCGCTTCTGGGAACACATTCAAATCTAATTGATGTCGGTTGCTAGGCTCACCAACATCACTCACCCCTCTACCTCCCAACACAGCACCCTGACTAGATCCCCCAAACTCATAAGAGGGTTGAATGAATTGGGACGATGGCAAATGAGGAGCAGTGGGTTGTAACAGAACATACAACTCAGGATGATTAAACGCATACATATAGATTGCACATACAAACTGGTTATCCTTGATATAAACATAACTTCTTCTACCAGACAAATCTGTTCACACAAGTGTGAACGACATCTGTATGACTCTGAGATCGACATTGCAAACTATACTAACCTTCTCAACCAGATCTTCAAATGAGAGCTGACGATCAACGAGAATCATACCATCAGCTCTACACATCGTCTCTCCCACAACACCACCGACCCAAGGAACCCCGGAAGTCCAGAAACAAGATAAAAAAGATGGAGCGTTAAATGACATTTTCGGAATGGTTTTCGTTTAAAGTGGTGAATGTTTGAAAAAATTTATTTAATGAAGTGTATTTTTGAGGTTATCGTAAAGTAGTGTATAGAAAACAAGTATCGAAAACAAGGAAGGGAATATGTACTTAAACAAGTACAAATCGCCAATTGAACTAGCTATTCAGAAATAGCCAGTTGGACTGGCTATTTACAAAAAGCCACTCCAAATGGCGATTTGCAATGGTTAAAAAAAAAATTGGAGAATCGCCACTCCAAGTGGCTAAAAC